>JAOXYI010472656.1:0-26157 GCA_028566495.1 Lithophaga antillarum
TGGATAGTTAGTCTTTTTTAATATGAATGATGGTTATTTTTTATTTTATTTTATTATTTTTTTTTTCATTATTGTATTAAAAGAAATACAATGCCTTCAGAGTACGTAAGTAAGTTCATTGTTAATAATTGTTTTTCTAGCCAATTCATTAACTTTTTTAGGTTTTTAATGATCATTCCGCACAGAAGACAGAGCATGCAGAAATCTTTTTTTTTAAATCACTGAAAAATTTTTGGGTTGTATTATGGTATATATGGTGCATTGTGTATATTATGGGTTTCAAAATATATGCATTACTCTCTTTAAATGCTGGCTTTTAGATCAATGTGTATACTCAAGCAATGCATCCCTGGCAGGCGAGACATATCTCTGTGTCCACAGTTTATTTTTCTTCTGATTTTGTTGAGATTTTTATACCCCGTCCCCCTAGGGAGGGGGTATATAGTGATCCACACATCCGTCCGTCTGTCCGTCCGTCACCCTTTTCGTTTCCAGTTGATAAAAAGAAAATGCTTTTACGCAGCTTTCCCAAATTTTAATATGTTGTTTCCTACTATACAGTGATGGTCAAGGTTGATTTTGATGCAAATTGCTTTTGTCGTTCAAGAGTTATTTGCCCTTGATTGTTAAAAAACACGTTTTTTTTCGTTTCCAGATGATAAAAAGAGAACGCTTTTACACAGCTTTCTCAAATTTTAATATGTTACTTTCTACTATAAAATGAAGGTCAAGTTTGATTTTGATGCAAGTCGCTTTTGTCGTTCAAGATTTATTTGCCCTTGATTGTTAAACATGTTTTTTTTTCGTTTCCAGATGATAAAAAGAGAACGCTTTTATGCAGCTTTCTCAAATTTTAATATGTTGTTTCTTACTATAAAGTAAAGGTCAAGTTCAATTTTGACGCAAATCACTTTTGTCATTCAAGAGTTATTTGCCCTTGATTGTTAAATAAATTTTTTTTTTTTTTTTTTTTTTTTCGTTACCAGATGATAAAAAGAGAACGCTTTAAGGTAGCTTTCTCAAATTTTAATATGTTATTTCCTACTGTAAAATGAAGGTAAAGTTCCATTTTGAAGCAGTTGCTCTTGTCGTTCAAGAGTTATTTGCCTTTGATTGTTGAAAAACACATTTTTTTTTCCTTTTCCAGATAATAAAATGAGAAAGCTTTTATGCAGCTTTCTCAAATTTTGATGTGTTTTTTCCTACTGTAAAAAAAGATCAAGTTTGATTTTGATGCAAATAGCTTTTGTCATTCAAGAGTTATCGAAAACCTCGCTTTTAATTGTATTAGTATGGGTGGGGAGGGGGTATCTGTGATCAGTAGATCACTAATTCTAGTTTTCATTGGATTGCTCTTTTCAAGAGCTTTCAGTAATATGCTAACGGATTTGATGTAGCTGTTACTGTTTCCAAGATAAAAGGTACCAATGACCTGAATTGTAACTTTTTTAATTTCATCCGATTTTGATGAATTTTTTAAAAAAGGTATTTGTCTTGATGAGTATAGATAGGAAAGGGCAATGAATTTTAACTGTTGGCAGCCAATTTTGTGAAAAAGGGGCTAAAGGGGCTAAAAACGGTACATGTACAATGTTACAGTGTATCTAATGGAATTTTTTTCATTGGATTGCTCTTTTCAAGAGCTTTCAGTAGTAAACGGATTTGATGTAGCTCTTACCATTTCCAAGACATAAGGAGTTGAAACGGGCCATTGCCCAAAATCGTAAATAGGTCAAAGGGATGAAAATAAATGTGTCCAGCCTAGTAATGGTTCCAACAAATTACTGTGTTAAGCACAATTACTGTGTTAACTCTTGCTATTAATATACTCTTTCCTTGTCAACATGTTGCGGTCGTATCAAGCTGCGCTTGGCATAGCCCTATATTTATTATTTATCCGATTTTGATGGAATTTCTTTCATTGGATTCCTCTTTTCAGGAGCTTTTGGTAGTATTTCAACAGATTTGACGTGACTGTTACTGTTTCCAAGATATAAGGGGTCAAAAGTGGCTAATGCCCTAAAAATGGTAACTTTTTTTTTATTTCAAACCCTATTTTGACAAACTTTTTTCTCATAGTATATGTTTTGATGAGTACAGATAGGAAAGGGCAGTGAATTTTACTGTTTGGCAGCCATTTTTGTGTCCAGCAAATGACTGTCAAGCTCAAAACTGTGTCTACATTCACTTTTAATACACAGTTGTTCAGATTTTCTTGTTCGACTTATGCTGCACTCGGCATAGCCCTTTATTATATTGGTACAGACATGCATGAAATTTTTGTACAAGGTGTAGCCTTCTACAATAGATAACCAAGTAAAGTAACGTAAAAAAATTGACCCTCAATAATCTTAACTTCAGCCATGTGATCATAATTTTCCAAATATTGGCCATTTATCATTCAATTTGAGATTGTACATTGTAAATGAAACAGGAGGATCAACTAGAATTATAGTTTATTTACTACTAGTTTCCAGCTGCTGTGCATGCAGGCAAGATTTATTGTTTCTGTTTTATATGTTAATAATTGATGGAAAAAGGTGTAATTTCACTTTTTACGGTTGGAGAAAGGGGAGGCATTTATTATGGCAGGGGTGTCAATTAGAATTAATACAGTATGTCAAATTGTATGTACGCTCACACAAACATGAATAAGTTATATAAACCCATTATATGCATTCAAAAACATTATCAAAATAAATTCAGACTGACATGATTGTTATAACTATTTTTTCATTAAATTATAGGACAGGTGATGAATACAAAAGCAAAAAGACCATCAATGGCGAGGAGGTCATTTCTATCCCTGATATCAGATTAAGAAAGTATTTGGATGACACTTTGGCCATTAGTCAGTCTGGAATCACAGTTCTTGTTTCAGTTGTTGAGGTAGAGTACATACTGCACGATACATTCAGGTCACCTGACCTAGTCACCTAGCTAAGTAGCTAAAAATTTTACTGCCATCAGTACCATGCATTTGCAAACTGTAAGTATGTTGTTGTGGTCCTTTTGAGTTTTTCCGAAGTTATGGCCCTTTGTATTATAAAGGTATGTACTTTTTCATCACAGTTTGTACACAGACAATCATGTGCAGATGTTCATGCATATATATATATATATATGTGTACATGTATGGGTAGGCGGGGTTTGAAATAGATTTTTTTGCACTTGCCCATTGGCAGGGGGAAGTGAAGAAAGAAATTTACTTGCTCTTCTCAAATTTTGGTTGTCCTACCAGAAATTATGGAATTTTCTTATACCAGTAACCTTTCGATACTTTTTGAGGGGAGGGGATTTTGTTTAATGTTACTAAATTGAGTCAGTCTTAACATGTATTGTTTTGAAATGAGAATTTTAAATTGATGAAAAGGGTAATAATTTAATTTAACGTAACGTCGAATTTCATTGGCTGAGCAAACCAATTTATACTGTATAATATGGGTTGCTAAAATTTGTATTCATACCCAACGGAAAATTCAAATAGTCCCAACATTAATGGTCTAATAATGTAACTACAATATAATGCAACTATTTGAAAAATTAAATTATAAGAAATGATTTCAATTTTTGAACATTTCATACTCCATAAAATGTTAGGAACATTTTACACCTTACATAAAGCACTTCGCGCTTTATTAGGCGTAAAATAACCCTAACCATTTTATGGAGTATAAAATGTTCAAAAATAGAAATCATTCCTTAAATAAAACTGACTTACACTACTGCATTTATAACCTTTGCAGTGTTATGTACATGTACAGTATATGTTTTGTTTTGCTTAGTATGTATGTGTCATCACAATTCATCTGGCATGGTTTTTGGATGAAAGTTTGTACATTGTTCAGCAATCATCCTCAGATGTACATGCATTTGTACATGTATATACATGGTGGGTAGGGTGTTTTGATCCATTTTATAGTTATGGCCCTTTAGACTTAGAAATTTTGACCTGTCTAATACTAACCTTGTCATTGCAGCTTCTTTGACATGGTTAGTTCAATACACATGAAAGTTCGCACTTTTTTAGACCCTCATATATAGTTGTCATTAGAAGCTTGCAACCGGCGAAAATCGCCTGTCATTATACCCCCACAAACAAAGTTGGGGGGGTATATAGTTTTCAAAACTGCATGAAATTTTTACAAATTTGGATGAAAACAGGGAAATCCCCTAATTAATTATCTTGCGGGTAGATGTAGCCATGGTAACACACGAATTGCTCAAAAAGTCATTATAGATCTCTTGCTGAAAATGAGGTCATGACCTTACTGATAAGGCTGGTTGGTACAAACAAATCATCTGTACCACATGTTTACTATAGAGATGATATAGGAGTGAGTGTGTATGTATTGGTTAATTATTTAAGGAATGATTTCTATTTTTGAACATTTTATACTCCATAAAATGGTTAGGGACATTTTACGTCTTACATAAAGCGTAATGAGTGCTTTATGTAAGGCGTAAAATGTTCCTAACCATTTTATGGAGTATAAAATGTTCAAAAATTGAAATCATTTCTTATAATTTAATTTTTCATTTATTAACAGTATATTATAGTAATGTTATTAGACCATTAATATTGGGACTATTTGAATTTTATGTTGCGTATGAATGCAAATTTTAGCAACCCATATTATACAGTATAAATTGGTTTGCTCAGCCAATGAAATTCGACGTTACAAACGAAATTAAATTATTTTTAAATATAATTAATTACTGTACAAAATGGTTACTAAATGATGTCAGTGTGGTCAATGGAATTCTGATTCAAGATATAAACACAAGGATTACAAGAAAAAAATTTTTTTCACACCATTTCCAAAACTGCACATCAAAACTAGGTGCATTATTGACTGCGAACTATGTGTTGAAAAACCTTTTCGTCCTACAGCTCAAAGAATTACTGGGTCAAATTATAAACATTCGAATACATTCAAATTTTTTCTAGGAATAATGCTTTAATGCTTTTTCAAAACTTTATAGTGATCGATCTATTTCTGACCAGCTTATAGTAGATCAATGCAAATTTGTAGACATGGTGGAAGAGGGGGATGATATTACTGCACATAGAGGATTTAATATTTGTCATCTTTTGCTTCCGAAGAAAGCATTTTTAAATATTCCAGCTTTTAGTCACGGAAAAAAACTTGTCTTCAAAGGCTATTAAAAGATCCAGAAAAATAGCAAGTGTTAGGATACATGTCGAACATTCAATCAGGAGAATAAAAATATTTAAATTTTGAATTAAATTATGCCACTTAAACTAAGATATTTACTTAACCAGATCCTGAGAATAGTTGTATTCTGTAACTTGCAAGGGCGATTAGTAAAAGATTAAGCTAATTGAAAGTTTGTAATTATTTCTTTTATCGATAAATAGACAATCTATCAGTATTAATTTGTTTCAGAATATTTACATTAATTAGTGTCTGGATTGAAACATATTTTTCTTTACCATGTTTAGTGTGAAATAAAACATAACATAAAATCTGGAAAGTTTTGGTTCATTAACTTGACAGAATCCTGCATCAAATGGCACATCAGTAGCTTCAATACCTTTGTTTGTATATCCAACCAATACGCATTTATATACATTGCATTTGGTAATAATATTTTTTGTCTTGTCAACTTCAATTTCACCGTGTCTTTTTTTGGTACACACTTTAAACATCAAAAGGGCATTTTTTTTTTATGGAAACCTCTATACTTTGAAAAACATTTAATTTCAATCCAGAATTCATCACATTTTTCACACCTAATCAGACCATCAGGACTGGCTGCCAAAAAGCAGTTTGACTGGCTTATGACCAACCCAGGTACTATAAGCCTTGAAAAAGCCTTCCATTTTCTAGTACTGTCTAAGCTTTTCATGGTCATACTCCTTGAAGTCAGTAGATATTTGTAAATGTCAAACATTGGAACAAATGACAACAAAGATAAATTAGAGGAAAGCTCCTGTAACGTGTGCAATATTGATGGATTTTTCATCATTTGCCCATCAACAGTTTTTTAAATTTTTCATCTAGCCAGTTTGATTCCTGTTGTAATCCATCTGGGTCAGTTTCCAAGTTAATTTCCACTGCAGCCTCGCAAAGTTTCACTAATTCATGTTTTCTTGAATCTGAAGTTATATGACCTCTCTAGCTTTTAAAAAGTCCTGTAACTTTTACTTTTAAAAAAATCCCATGTGGTACGATAGTAAACAAGGTAGAAGATAAGAATGTTTGTACCAACCGCATGTGATTATACACAGATAAGATTTCTGCAAGACCACTATTATCAGAAGATTGAACTTTTTCATGAAGGCATTTGAATCTTGAATGAAAGCAATTTGTACCAACCGCACGTGATTATACACAGATAAGATTTCTGCAAGACCACTATTATCAGAAGATTGAACTTTTTCATGAAGGCGTTTGAATCTTGAATGAAAGCACTTTATTTTTAGCTAAATTTCTTGGCCAAAACAGTCCCTTATAGTACCTAGTCCTTTTGTAATCATTATCCCAGCACTTTTCGAAGAAAAGTTTGGAGCTATTGTAATCACCCCCGTCTGTCAGTCTGTCCGTCCGTCCGTCCGTCCATCTATCCATCACACTTTTCTTGTGATGTAAACTCATTTTTCGTTTTATGCAATTTCTTTCTATATACTGTTGTCAAACACTGTATGTAGATGCGCAATAAGGTTTTAGAATTTTGATTTTCGAAAACTGAGGCCCACAGGGGTCAAATTTTGGACAGAAAATTATAAATTTATGCTTGTGACCTAAACGCCTCCTTCATTTTTCATTTTATACATTTTATTTCTATACCGTAGTGTCACACAATGTATGTAGATGTGCAATAAGCTTTTAGGACCAGGGTGAGCTTTTGCCATCACTTGGTGTCCGTCGTCCATCGTCATCGTCGTTAGCTTTTCATTCAAAAATCTTCTCCTCTGAAACCACTTGGCCAATTTGAACCAAACTTGGCCAGAATGGTCCCTTGATGGTCCCCTTTCAGAATTATATCCGATGACCCTGCCCGCCAAAGAAGATGGCCAACATTGCTAAAAATAGAAAATTCAGCAAAAAATCAATTAAAATCTTCTCCTCTGAAAGTGCATGGCCAGTTGCTTTGGGACCAAACTTTGGTGGAATAGTTCTTGGATGGTCCCCTTTCAGAATTGTATACGTTGACTCTGCCCTCTATCAAAGATGGCCGCCATAAGTGGACATAGTTTTAACATAGGACCCTATGGGAAAAATGTTTTAAAAATCTTCTTCTCTGAAACAAGAAAGGCAGTTTAAAGCAATCAGGGCATGAATGGTCCTTAGCTTGTCAATTTTCAGAATTGTATCCAATGACCCCATCGTCCCTCCAAAATGGCCACCATCAGCGAACATAGTTTTTACATAGGAAACTATGGGGGGAAATGTTTTAAAAATCATCTCCTCTGAAACCAATAGATCAATTTAAGGGAAACTTAGCATGGATGGTCTTTAGGTGGTCAACTTTGAAAATTGTATTACGTGACCGTGACCTCCATCCAAAATGGCTGCCATCAGCGGACATAGTTTTTACATAGGCCCCTATGGGGAAAATGTTTCAAAAATCTTCTCCTCTGAAAACAGTAAACCTTGTTTCAAGTAAACATGCCATGGATGGTCAATAGGTGGTCAACTTTCTAAATTATATCCAGTGACACTCAGACATCCAACCAAGATGGACACCATCAGCAGACATAGTACCCTATGGGAAATTTTTTTTCTTTTTTTTTTCTCTGAAACCAGTTTGCCAGGTTAAAGCAAACATGGCATGGATTGAACTTGATTGGTCCACAGTCAGAATTGTGTCCAGTGAGCCTGACTTCCATCCGATGGCAGCCATCAGCAGACATACTTTTAACATAGGATCCTCTGGAAAAACAGCTTCTCCACTGAACCAGAAAATCAATTTAAAGCAAACATGGCATGAATAGTTTATAGTTGGTCTACTTTCACATTTATATCTGGTGACCCTGAACTCCATCCAAGATGGCTGCCATCAGCAGACATAGTTTTATCGCAGGATTCTATGGGAAAATGTTTTAAAAAATCTTCTCTGAAATCAATATTAAGTCAGTTTTAAGAAAATAGGGCATGGAGACTGAACTTGATTGGTCCACTTTCAAAATTGTTTTTGGTGACCCTGCCCTCCATCCAAGATGGCCACCATCAGTGAACATGATTTTAACATGATCCTATGCGAAATGTTATGTTTACATGAGTTGTGGTCATTTTAAAAGAGATTTTGTGTTCAGCTTTGAACATTGCTGATTATACGACCAATGATGCAAATATGGCATATAAAGTAAAGAAAAAAAATCTGAAACTGCTGCGGGAAATTGAACCATACTTTAGCATGATGGTATTAAGGTTGCCCTCTTTCAAAATTGTGTCCATCAGCCTATTCATCTATCCAAGTTGGGCATTGTTATTTATTGAAATTTCTTCAAATGGCTATAGTCAAATTTTGAACTTTATTTTATAAAAAAATATAATTTGCTTTTGAAATTGGCAGATTTAAGCCAGGTGAGCCTCTAGTTCATTTTATGTATTTCATTTCTGCAATAGGGTTTTACAATTCTGATTTTTGAAAATTGGGACCCACAGGGGTTGAATTTCTTTCCGAAAATTGTCAAGTTAAGCTTGTGATGTAAACTGCTCTGTGATTTTTAGCTTTATGCATTTTATTTCTCTACAGTATTGTCATACTGCATGTAATTATGCAATAAAGTTTTAGAATTATGATTTAAAAAAAAATGGGGCCCACAGGGGTTAAATTTCGGACCGAAAATTGTCAATTCAAGCTTGTGACATAAACTCCTTTTTCGTTTTATGAAATTGCTTTCCATACAGTATTGTCAAACACTATATGTTGATACGCAATAAGGTTTTAGAATTTTGGTTTTCAAAAATTGGGGCCCTAGGTAATACAAAAATGACTACTTTAATGACACAGGCCTTTTCTAAGGAGAAACAGGGTAAAAAAGTGTAAAATTCACGTTGAAACATATTGTGAAAGTATTGCAGAATATGTATTTCAAACAGCAGGGATACGACATGTGGGGGTGTGGGGATAAGCTGTTGTTTCCGACTGCCTCCGTCTAGTTTATTATGTATTTTAAATTCAGTTTAAGCATCCTCAGAAATTTGAAAAGGATGACATAGACATCAGAACTACACGAAAGAGAGAACTTGATGGAAAGCCAGAGAAAAAGAAGCCAGCACTTTTGAATTTTCTTGGTACAAAAGGGAGTGCAATCCTCGGCCAACATGCCGGGGAATTGCTACTTGATTATGATTTTTCACCTATTACTTACATGCCAGGAATGATTGTAACAGGAAGTAAAGTAAGTCAGTTGATACAGTGTGAAAATCAAATATACTATATATATAGCTAGTATTGTGACAAATACATGATACTGATAAGTGTTCATAAATGCAAATGCCTTATTTAATACTTTTTGGTGGTAATTTACATATACTAAAAATCCTAGTTTAAAATGTTAGAAACATGAGGAAATAGGGTATATATCTTGTGTAATCCTCCAAGGTTTTAATCAAGATCTTTGAAAGTTTGCAGAATGTTTTTGGACGTACTGAAGATGTGCATGAAAAAGAATGATGCTATTTGAAGTCCTTTGGAGCTCCCCTTTCAAAATTGTGTTCACCAGCCTCGCTGACCTTCAAGATGGCCACTGTTACTATAAATAGAAGTTTCTAGAAATGACTTTTTTCAGATTTTAACTATAGAAACATGATAAAAGAGTTACTTTGAAATTTTGGCCATTTGATAGGTTGATTATGAAAATAAGGCATAAATTAGCAAAAAATTGCTTTGCTTCAGAATTTGGATCAAAGTTGGCCTGAATGGTCCCCTTTCAAAATGAGTCCAGCAGCCCGACCTGCCATCCTAGGTGGCAGTTGTTAATTAATAGCCATTATCTATAACCGCTTTAACTTTTTTCGCATGCATGGTAACCGATTTTCTTCAAACTGCATAATACTAGCAATAGGTGATAGAAATTGTTTTGCAAAGTGTTTTGGTTGCTAAGGGTAACGGTTGCCATGGTAACGGCTTAAAAAGTCCAAAAAATGTCATTTTTGGCCCTACTGCAGATATCCCACACCTTTTTGCAGCACAACATATTATATTCATATGTTAGATCCTTGAGTTCAAGGTCTGATAAATCTTTTAAAGCAAAAAAATTATGGGGAAAATATTTCATATCTACGTTACCATGGCAACAAAAACGTTGAAATTCAAGCTCATTTTATTCATTTAATGATAGAATAATTACACATTAGTTCAAAATTTAAAATTTATCACATTTAAAAACACATTTATCAAGTTGGATCACTGGTGTAAACATTTTATGATTTATTGATATTTGTACAGAGAAGATTATCTATAAAATGAGACCTTCAAACCTCCAGAACTGAAGACTATTTCAGCAAGATTTTGGCCTAGTTGCCATAACAACTCATTAAAATACAATTTTAAGATGATATTTTCTACTGTGTACAAATAATAGTCCATATCAATAATCTATAACATGATATACACTGCGCATATATTTTTTACTAGAAAAAAACAAAACAAAACAAAACAAAACATTTTTCAAAATATATAATTTTTCACATTTTTGTTACCTCGGTAACGTAAAATCAATATCTTCCCAAAACTTTTTTGTCTCAAAAGTAACAGCAAATGGTATATTTTATGAAAAACGTTCAAAGTATGTCTTATCGTTCTGCATTAAAAAGAGTTGTAGGCTCTTGAAAATGGTTGGAAAACCCTTTGACCCCGTTACCATGGAAATTGTCACCCATAGCAACCAGTTAGAATCCCATCTTAACATGGTATTTTCTGTTTTGTACCAACATTTGTAACTGGCAATCATCTTTAACGTGATAAGAAAACTGTAAATATTTTTCTAGAAAAATCATTATCTTCAAAATGTATAATTTTTCAAATTTTTGTAACCACGTTAACGTAAAATCAACCATGCATTCCTCAAAACTTTTTTGGATCAAAAGTAACAGCAGATGGTATATTTTATAGAAAACCTTAAAAGCAGGTCTGATCGTACCTTATAAAAATGCAGTAGACTCTTACAAATGGCAAAAAAACAGCATTTTTCAACTTTTGACCCCGTTTTCATGGAAACTGTTGCCCATAGCAACCAAAAATTTCATTAATTTTGATCCTCTCATATACCCCAATCAGTGTCTGAAATATCAGGAAAATCCATGATATAGCATGCCAAACCTCCTACAGTAATGTTAAAGTGCTTACAGAGAATGACTATTCAAAGACAAAGTCATCAAATGGTTGAACAATTTTATTTTGTTGGGTCTCCATATTCATTCTGTTGTGATTGCACTTGTAGCATTTATACATAGAATCTACTTCATTGTACAGTTAGCATGATCATTTGAAACATTCATTTTAACTTTTGCTTTATTTTATTTTTTTCAGGTCTGCTTTACCTTACTTGAAATGAGGGTTGCTCACATTGATAAACTAAAGCGTAACCAGAAATTAAGTGATTTGAAGGACAAGGCAACAATCTATTACTCTGAACCTTTAGATCTTTTGATAAAGAAGGAACGAGATATCTTGATAGAATCAATTATGAGACTAAATAACATAGAATAATAGAATAGTAGATTAGTACAAGTTCACCCCTAGTCCCATTTCATATGTAAGATATGGAGAACAACAAAACAAGGTTTCATGTTAAAGAATGAAAGAACAAGGGGAGAAATGGACTCACGTAGACTTCCTGCCACAGATGTGGCCTGTTAAACGTTAAAACATGAAATCTTTAGATAAAAACAAAACAATTCATCCTTATGTGTACTGCATTATCTATGTGTAAATGTACTCATTTATAGGACATTTTTGTTTTGAATAATATAATTTTGCACCAGCTAGCTGGTCAACCAATCATAGTATATCTAAATAATTTTATTCTAATGGAATGTGTCCAAAGATAAGTTAATTCCAGTGCCTAGATTTTTATAATGTAGTAAAGTGTGTGTTATTTATATTATGATTATATAGACTAATTAATTTTATGTGACAACCAGTCAAATGAATTATAAATTACAAATGAAATAAAAAAACAATGTAGAGTGACAAATAAAAAAGAAATAAGGTCAAAATGCAATATATATAGGCTGTTGTCCAGAAGGGTTATATAAGTTTTTGTTATCTCAGTGGTTGTTCATTAATTTTTCTCATTTAAGTCAACTCCTCTGAAACTGCTTGGCCAACTTAAAGAAAGCTTTAGAGGAATTATCCTTGGGTGGTCACCTATCAGAAATGTGTCCACTTACCAAAACCACCAACTAAAATGGCCACTGATACTGAAAACAGAAAATCAACAAAAAGTCGAAAAATATTCATTGAAACTCCTTGGCCAATTGACATAAAACTTCGGTGTGGGACCAAACTGTCATGAAATAGTCTTTAGGTGGTCCCTTTTTAAAAGTGTATCTGACTACCCTGGCTGCCAACCAGAGGTTGAATATTGTCAGTAATTGTTTTAGGATCTATGCCACAGTCTTTATCCAAAATGAATGCCATTTCTGAATATTGAACTTACTTTAAATGTGACAATATTCAACCTCTGGTTAGCAGCCAGGGTAGTCAGATACTAAACCACCTAATTTTTAACCTGAATTGACTAAAATTGGAACTGTAAATGAATGATTTTTAGCTTTATAATGTACGTTACAGAATGTTTTAAACTTCACATTTTTGTTGATTTTGGCCATTTATGCAGTCACACAAATTAGAAAACTATCAAAACATTTGATGATCTTTTATAATAAAACCACTGAGCCAATTTCAACCAGTGGACAAAATGGGCAGCATTGATTTATTTTAAGTAAGAAAGGGCTCACAGGCATAACAAAGTTTGGGGGTATATAGGAATTACCCTGTGCGTCCGTCTGTCTGTCTGTCCATCTGTTTGTCCGTCCGTCCGTCCGCCCTTCTGTCCGTCAGTGTTCTTTGTTAAGTGCAACTCCTCCTAAACAGCTTATTGGATTTTTATGAATCTTTACACAGTTGTAGTACAATACCTGCAGATGTGCATGAAGGAATATGGTTGCTGTTAAAAATTTGGAAGGGGAGATAATTCAACATACTTTTACGAAAAGGGGGCATGTACCTTGTAAGCGCAACTTCTTCTAAATGACTCATTTGATATTTCTGAAACTTTACGGAGTTGTAGTACACTACCTGCAAATGTGCATGATGGAATATGGTTGCTGTCCAAAATTTGGAAGGGGAGATAATTCAACTTATACTCTCAAACACATTCTGTATGGAGAGATGGGCTTGTAGGTTCAACTCTTGCTGAACAGCTCGTTGGATTTTAATGAAACTTTACACACTTGTAATACACTACCTACAGACTTGCATGAAGGAATATGGTTGCTGTCCAAAATTTGAAAGGGGAAATAATTTTACTTAAAATCGCAAACATTTTCTGTATAGAGAGATGGGCTTGTAAGCGCAACTCCTCCTAAATGGCTCATTAGATTTTAATGAAACCTTACACACTTGTAGTACACTACCTACAGATGTGCATGAAGGAATATGGTTGCTGTCTAAAAATTTTGAAGAGGAGATAATTCAACTTATACTTTCTTAAGTCAGGAAATGGGGAAAAGTTGGGGGAGAAGGGGATATATTTAGTGAGCTTTGCTCACAGTTATACACTACAGCTCGGGTGGATTATGCATTTCTTACCTGCCCACAGTGGGCACAGACATGCTGCCACTCGAATGCCCACTCCAACTTATACCTCTATTTCTCAGAAATTATCAGTCTTAGAAACATCAGACAAGCTTCTTAGTTATTACTGCCCACTCCATAGAGTGGACAGATATTGGCATCTTGCCCACTCCTATGGATGGACAGAGTGGACATATAGGAAGTTGAACATTTTCTCTGCCCACTCTGTGCCCACTCCCACAGTGGGCAGGAGTCAAATACATAATCCACCCGAGCTATAGTGTAGTTTAGAAGTTCTATAGTTCTACAAGGAGGGGCAGAGGTATTTGTGAGCTTCAGGTCACGGTACTTGCTGTCTAACTACTGGCTGAAATGAACTGTTACTTTGTAGGTACGATGAATACATTGGTCCTTTGCAAAATTAACATATGACCAGGAACTTTGCTGAAATGATGTATGAAAGGACTTGCACATTATTGGGAGACTGCATTCAGATTTATCAAAATGATAAACTTGAATGTGCAGGGATCTTTTGGGACCACGGACAGAGTTTTAGCCCATGAACCTCTTTTTAAAATTCCTATCACAGATCTCTATTGAACTTTGATTTTTGTCTGGCCTGCAACAATTAGTTGCTGGAGGTGAGACATAGGTATAGCATTGCGGCGACGGCGGCAGCGTTAACTTTTTGAATACAGCTTTATATCTCAGAAGTTTCATTACCTAGACCATCCATAATTTGTATATAAACACCTTATGGTATGACGTGTCTGTCTGCCATATGACACTTGACCTTGACCTCATTGTCATGGTTAATAAGCAAACTTTGTAAAGGCCTTCCCACAGATGCTTCCTGTCAAGTATGGTTCCATTTGGCCAAGCGGTTTCAGAGGAGAAGAATTTTTCATGTCAGCCAATCAGAAATAAGAATTGCCCGTAAGGCCATTTATTTTTCATTACTTATATTACGGATCCGCCGCTGAGATTTTTTATTCCGCCAACTGTCGGCAATTTAAGAGCCTTGGCAGAAAAAAACAAAAAACAAAAAACTGCTAGAAAACAATAGATTTTGATGAAATTTAAGTGAAAACGAGTCTGTTTTCGTTTCGATTCCAGAATCACTTCCTTATAGTTGCACTTCTGTTACTAAAATTAAACTGACCAATGAAAAAAATCGTTATTTCGGGAGTCAGTCAGAATTCAGGATCTCACGAAAGTTTTTTTTTTTTTCCTTTACCCGCCGATCTTTTTGTGATGAAATTCCCGTAATCTAAGTAATTTAAAAAAAAAATGGCCTAATGGCCATATTTGTAGTCCAATAGGGACGAAATGAGGAAACTTTGTAAAGGACCTCCCATTGATGCTTCCTGTATAGTTTGGTTCCATTTGGCCCAGTGGTTTCAGAGGAGAAGATCTTTGAAATCTCAGCCAATCAGAATCAAGAATTGTCCATGGCGGCCATGTTTGTTGTCGGATCGGAACGAAATGAGGAAATTTTATAAAGGACCTTACATAGATCCTTCCTGTCAAGTTTGGTTCCATTTGGCCAAGCAGTTTCAGAGGAGAAGATTTTTAAACATTTTTTCATAGGGTCCTATCCTAATGGAGTTGTCTACCTTTCCAATTTTCTATTTCAGCCCCTGGCAGCCATGGTTTTTGTCCGATCGTGGCGAAAAGAGCAAACTTTATAAAGGGCCTTACGTAGATGCTTCCTGCCAAGTTTGGCTCCATTTGGCTTAGTGGTTTCAGAGGAGAAGATTAAAATGTGAAAAGTTTACGGACGATGGACGCCTAGTGGTAGCAATAGCTCACATGACCCTTTGGGTCAGGTGAGCTAAAAAGAAGAAAAGTAAAGTTATTTGTAAACTGAAAATACCCAAATTCATTTACAAAATCTAACATGTCCCATAATTTTGAGGGTTATTTTTACTTTTTGTGCTTATAAAGGGTACAACTCAGGAACAACAATAATAATTTGAAAGTATTTATAAGTTAAATACAAACTTCAAATTTTTAAGTCACAATTTAGTCAGAGTAACTGTGACATCAAAATATTAAGATTCATATTTACCCTGTGAATTCTTTCAAAAAACTTTCAGAAAAAAAACGGCAAGAAACTGTGTTTCATTCTGCTTTTATTGGTTATGTTTGATGAAAATCGGAAATCATTTCCAGGGATTTTGTTGAAAATCTATGATTTTATATTAAAAGACAATTGGGAAACTAGAGGCTCAGGTGAGCCTGTATCGCTCACCTGACAAATTACAGCCCATTGAGCATAAATAAATGTCTGCATGGTTAATTGTATACGGAATCTATAAAGGATCTTCCCTAGCTGCTTTTTGTAAAGTTTTGGTTCATTTTTGTCCCGGTGATTTCAGACGAAAAGATTTTGATAAAATTATCCAATCAGATACAAGAATTGCCTGTGGCAGCCATATTTAAGATATAAGAGATAAAGAGCCTTCCATATAGGTACTTTCTGTAATGTTTGGCTCTATTTTCCCTTGCAGTTTCAGAAAGAAACAATCTTTTTAAAATCAACCAAGCAGAAACAAGAAATGCCACTGGCACTCATATCTGAAGTCAGCTCGAGACGAAATGAGGAAACTTTGTAAAGGACCTCCCATAGATGTGTCATGTTAAGTATGGCTCTATTTGGCAAAGCAGTTTCAGAGAAGAAGAGTTTTTAAATATCAGCCAATCAGAAACAAGAAGTGCTCATGTTGGCCATAAGAATGGCTCTATTTGGCAAAGCAGTTTCAGAGGAGAAGAGTTTTTAAACATCAGCCAATCAGAAACAAGAAGTGCCCATGTCTGCCATACTTAAAATCCGATCGGGACAAAATGAGGAAACTTTATAAAGGACCTCCCATAGATGCTTCCTGTCAAGTATGGTTCCTTTTGGCCAAGTGGTTTCAGAAAAGAAGAATTTTTAAATGTATCAGCCAATCAGAAACAAGAATTGCCCATGGCGGCCATATCTGTAATCCGATCGGAACAGAATAAGAAAACTTTGTAAAGGAGCTCCAATAGATGCTTCCTGTATAGTTTGGTTCCATTTGGCCAAGCAGTTTCAGAGGAGAAGATTTTTGAAATCTCAGCCAATCGGAATTAAGAATTGCCCTAGCGGCCATATTTGTTGTCCGATCGAGACCAAATGAGGAACTTTGTTAAGGACCTCCCATAGATGCTTCCTGTATAGATTGGTTTCATTTGGCCCAGTGGTTTCAGAGAAGAAGATTTTTAAAATCTCAGCCAATCAGAATTAAGAATTGCCCATGGCGGCCATGTTTGTTATCTGATCCAGACGAAATGAAGAAACTTTGTTAAGGACCTCCCATAGATACTTCCTATATAGTTTGGTTCCATTTTGCCCATTGGTTTCAGAGGAGAAGATTTTTGAAATCTTGGCCAATCAGAAACAAGAATTGCCCATAGCCGCCATATTTGTTGTCCGATTGGGAGGAAATGAGGAAACTTTAGAAAGGACCTTACATAGATGCTTCCTGCCAAGTTTGGTTCCATTTGGCCCAGTGGTTTCAGAGGAGAAGATTGGAATGTGAAAAGCTAACGACGACGGACGCTTTATGGTGGCAAAAGCTCCCATGACCCTTTGGTTCAGGTGAGCTAGAAATCTTAGTGTGTCACTACTGTACATGTGTACTGGAATTCCAACTCACCTTGCTTGCAATTCTAACTAATGACTAGAGGCTCACCTGAGCCTGTATCGCTCACCTGACATCATAAGTTTTACGATGTTTGTTCCAAATCTTGAGTAATAAATATTGTTATTTTTTAATTATTTAAGATACTTACTGCCAGATATGACTGTATTTCAATTGGAACATGGACCCCTGGGTGATCATTTGTACAAACTTGAATTTACACGTCCTGCTGATGCTCCATGCACAATATGACAGCTGTACTACAGCTGTTTTTTAAGAAGCTTTTCCCCACTTAACCACATGTTAAAATTTTGGACCCCCAGTGCTCGAACCCCATGGACGCCTGGACCATCATTAGTACAAACTTAAATCTACATGTCATACTGATGCATCATGCAAAATATTTGCCTTACTACTGATGGTTCTTACAAGATTTTTAAAGCTTTTCCCCATTACCACCTATGTTAAATTTTGGACCCCAGTGCTCAAACCCCGTGGGCCCCAGGACCATCATTTGTACAAACTTGAATCTAATTGTCCTACTGATGTTCCATGGAAAATATAATTGCCCTACCATTGCTAGTTCTTCAGAAGAAGATGTCTAAAGCTTCTTCAAATTACAGCCTATGTTTAAACCTTGGACCCCAGTGCTTGGACCCCATGGACCCCTGGACCATCATTTGTACAAACTTGAATTTACATGTCCTGCTGAAGCTCCATGCACAATATGACAGCTGTACTCCAGCTGGTTTTTAAGAAGAAGATTTTTAAAGCTTTTCCCAATTGAAGCCTATGTTAAAATTTTGCAACCAAGCTTAGACCCAATGGCCCCAAGGACAATTATCAGTATAAACTTGAATCTACATGTCCTACTAATGCTTCATGCAAAATATGACTGCCTTACTAAACCTGGTTCTTAAGAAGAAGATTTTCGAAGCTTTTTCCCATTACAGCCTATGTTAAAATTTTGGACCCCAGTGCTCGGACCCCATGGACCCCTGGACCATCATTTATACAAATTTGAATCTACCTAACTTACTGATGCTTCATGCAAAATATGACTGCCTTATCATTGCTAGTTCTTAAGAAGAAGATTTTTAGAGCTTTTTCCCATTGAACCCTTTGTTAAAACTTTGGACCCCAAGTGCTCAGACTCCATGGACCCTAGGACCATCATTTGTACAAACTTGAATCTATATGTGCTAGTGATGATTCATGCAAAATATGACTGCCTTACTATAGCAGGTTCTTAAGAAGAAAATTTTTAAACCTTTTTCCCATTACAGCCTATGATAAAATTTTGGACCCCAGTGCTCAGACCCCATGGACCCCTGGACCATCATTTGTACAAAATTAAATCTACATGTCCTATTGATGCTTCATGCAAAATATGACTGCCTTACTATAACTGGTTCTTAAGAAGATGATTTTTAAAGCTTTTTTCCATTGAACCCTATGTTAAAACTTTGGACCCCAGTGCTCAGACCCCATGGACCCCTGGACTATCATTTGTACAAACTTGAATCTACATATCCTAGTGATGATTCATGCAAAATATGACTGCCTTACTATAGCCGGTTCTTAGGAAGAAGATTTTTAAACCTTTTTCCCATTTGAAGCCTATGTTAAAATTTTGGACCCCAGCACACGGACCACATTGGCCCCTGGACCATCATTTGTACAAATTTGAATCTACATGTCCTATTGGTGCTTCATAAAATATGACTGCCTTACTACAGCCGGTTTTTTAAACCTTTTTCCCATTACAGCCTATATTAAAAATTTGGACCCCAGTGCTCGCACCCCATGGACCCCTGGACCATCATTTGTACAAACTTGAATCTACATGTCTTAATGATGCTTCATGCAAAATATGACTGCCGTTCTTAAAAAGATTTTTAGAGCTTTTTCCCGTTGAACCCTAGGTTAAAACGTTGGACCCCAAGTGCTTGTACCCCATGGACCCGTGGACCATCATTTGTACAAACTTGAATCTACATGTCCTAGTGATGATTCATGCAAAATATGACTGCCTTACTATAGCCGTTCTTAAGAAGAAGATTTTTAAAGCTTTTTTCCATTGAACCCTATGTTAAAACTGTGCACCCCCAGTGCTTGGACACCATGGACCCCTGGACTACCATTTGTATAAACTTGAATCCCCCTTCTGCCAAGGGTCATTCCTGCCAAGCTTGATTCAAATTGGCCCAGTGGTTTCAGAGGAGAAGATTAAAATGTGAAAAGTTAACGGACGGACGGACGGACGACGGACGCTCAGTGGTAGCAAAAGCTCACATGATCCTTCGGGTCAGGTGAGCTAATAAACTAGAACTGTGAGCACAGCTCACTAAATGATACCTCCCAATCCCACAATTTTGAGTATAAGTTGAATTATCTCCCCTTCCAAATTTTGGATAGCAAGCATATTCCTTCATGCATATCTGCAGGCAGTGTACTTCAACTTATAAAGTTTCATAAAAATTCAATCAGCCGTTTAGGAGGAGTTGCGCTTACAAGGTACATGTCCTCCTGTTTTTCGTGAAAGTATAAGTCGAATTATCTCCCTTTCCAATTTTCGACAGCAACCATATTCTTTCATGCACATCTTCATGTACTTCAACTGTCTAAAACTGTATAAAGTTTCATAAAAATCCAATAAGCTGTTTAGGAGGAGTTGCATGCCCTCCCACGTTTCGTGTAAGTATAAGTTGAATTATTTCCCCTTCCAAATTTTGGACAGCAAGCATATTCCTTCATGCACATCTGCAAGTAGTGTACTTCAACTGTATAAAATTTCATAAAAATCCAATGAGCTGTTTAGGGGGAGTTGCGCTTACAAGGTACATGCCCTCCCCCTTTTCGTGAAAGTATAAATTGAATTATCTCCCCTTCCAAATTTTCGACAGCAACCATATTCCTTCAAGCACAACTTCAAGTGTGTAAAGTTCCATAAAAACCAAATAAGCTGTTTAGGAGGAGTTGTGCTTACTAGGTACATGGACAGACGGACGGACAGAGTGATTCCTATATACCTCCCCGAAAACTTTGTTTGCGGGGGGGGGGTATGTTATAATAAGCCTTGATGGGTTTATTATTACTTTTATTAAATAACCAGAATTTATAACGAGCGATAGATAATTCTCACGAGTTGTGGCCCAGTTTCTTTTACGATAAATGACCTATTATGAATGTGGAGCAACACAAACTTTCTAAACTTCAGATGTTGCTAAGGATACAATATATACTTATCCAATTGAATTTCAGCTTTAATGTTAAAAAGCTTAAATGTGTACTTTGAATACTGTCTCAATCTGTAAGAAAACATTAAATCTACCATTTATATTGACCCCCTATGCTAAGGCCATCCCTTTTCACCTGAAAATATAACTACATTGAAGGAGTGGCCTCTGGTGAGAAGGACAAATTGATTAAGAAATACAACTGTAAATTACATGAACATGTTATTTTCAACTTGCAGTAGGGGTTGAGGGGAGATATTTTGCAAACTGCTACATGTATACTGGAACCTTTTGCATGTTTGGGTGGTTATAATATTTGCGCATCTCTCAAATGGAAGTGTAAAAGTCTGTTTCACGTAAAATTGTACAATGCCGCTAAATAAGCAAAAATTAACCTCACATGAAGATTCCCACATTTATGGTATTGAACATGTTAAAGATGTTAGACTCTGGTAAGAGGAGGACTACTGTACATGTATTATAGCGATGTTTACCTTTCTACGTTTGACATCATACTTCAATTCCGCTTTATCAACTTCCATTGTATCAATATCCATCTGTGACTGAAATCTGTAAATAAATAGACATTGTTTGATGATCCTCATCGCAAGGTCACTACCGTAGGAATTAATATGGCCTTATGGTCTGGTCTGGACTGCATCAACATGATCCCCAATATATTGACATAAATCTGCCCAAAACAGGAACTGCACATATAAATGTGTATGCAGTCATTGTGCAAAGTTTCAATAATGAAGAATGAAAATGTCCGAGTTTAAGATTATACAAAGTAGGTATTGGTACCCCTAAGTGTTGTGGACAAACTTACAGAATGAAAGGAGCAACTCCAAAACAGTTTTCGCAATTGGCATATGCAGGTCAAATTAAAAGATTCAGTATAATCAAGTGACTGGATGAAAACTAAATGTTGTCATCATGACATATCTGAAATATTCTGTCCATCTAATCAACAGAAGGATTATTGATTTTTTTACTGAACATGAAAATTTATTGAGAAGTGATGACACAAGATGTAAAGCAGTCTGGGCAGAAACGAGTTATTTCCATCCAATTATAGAACATGAATTTTCATTATAACTGATTATCACTATACCACAGGGTATATTCAGATTGCCCCCTTTCAGACTTTTCAGACTTTTTTGTCGATACTGGCCGCCTTTCAGACTTTTTATGCCTCCTTTCGGACTAATGATGGCCTCAAAGACATGTCAAAGTACATAAAATGAAAATGTGTGACAAATGCAGGTAAATAACAATAAGTATGGTTATTTCACGGAACGAAGGAATTATTACCCTTCTAACACCCTCACTTTCATTAGCTGTGTACGAGCAAACAAACAATGACAATCAAGGGTCATTTTAAGAACAGTTCATGAAATATTGTATTTTGTGGCAATTTAGGAAAGTTGTCAAATAATTAGTGTGATCTTTAATTAAAATAGACCACTTTAACGATTTTTATCATTCCTACAAAAAACAGCTTCACAGAAAAGCACGATGACTTTCCTCTGAAAGGAGGCGGTGCCAGAAATTTGGCATGATTTAATAAATCTGAAAGGAGGCATTTTTCTTTTTTTTCAAAGCCTAATAACTATGGAATGTATATTGTACGAATGATAACTAGAGGCTCACCTGAGCCTGTATTGCTCACCTGGTAAATTAATGGCTTATATAAATTCTGAAAGTGGACAACCCGTAGACCACTGTTGCCAATTTTGGTCAAGTAGTTTCAGACTGGAATTTTGAAGAGCTTGACTGTATATCATTTTTGCTGTTTACAGGTTTTCTCTGTCTGTTAGTTTTCATGATACCAGCCAAAACAGCAAAAATCGTCAAACTTAATGTTTCACAGCCAATAACTTTGACTTGCTGATCATTTCTGCTATTTACAGTTTCTCTTTGTTGTTTTCAAGAAGCAAAAATCATCTAAATTTATGTTTCTGGGCCAATAAACCATGTAAGGAACAGTCTGACAATATTGGTGTAACAAAGACTTTTGTACCTCTTGACTTGCTGATCATTTCTGCTATTTAGTTTCTCTCTATCTGTTATTGTTTTCAAGATATTATACAAAAACAGCAGAAATGGTCAAAATTTACGTTTCAAGGCCCATAACTCAAGTAAGTAGTCATCTGACAACTTTGGTGTAACTAAGACTTTTGTAGAGCTTGACTTGCTGATTATTTCTGCAATTTAGAGTTTTTATCTGCTATTGTTTTCAAGATATTCTACAATAACAGCAAAAATTATCAAAATTTACAATTCAAGGCCAATAACTCAGGTAAGGAGTCGTCTCACGATTTTGGTGTAACAAACTTTTATAGAGCTTGACTTGCTGATCAATTTTGTTATTTACAGTTTCTCTCTATCTATTATTTTTTTTCAAGATACTATCCAAAACGGCAAAAATCGTCAAAGTTTACATTTCAAGGACAATAACTCAGGCAAGGAGTCATCTGACAATTTTGTTGTAATGGAGACTTTTATAGAGCTTGACTTCCTGCTCAATTTTCTCTCTATCTGTTATTGTTTTCAAATTATTAGAAAAAACAGCAAAAATCATCAAAATTTACGTTTCAAGGCCGATGTCGTCTCACAATTTGGGTTTAACGGAAACTTTCAGAAAGCTTGACTTGCTGATCATTTTTGCTGTTTACATGTTCTCAAGATATTATCCAAAAACAGCAAAATTTGTAAAAATTTATGTCACGACCAATAAGTCAGGTAAGCAGTCGTCTGATGATTTTGGTATAATGGAGACTTTTATAGAGCTTGACTTGCTGATCAATTCTGCTACTAACAGTATGTCTCTATCTGTTATATCAAAAACAGCAAAAAGCGGCAAAATTTGTTTCAACGCTGATAACTCCTGTAAGGAGTCGTCTGACGATTTGGGTGTAACAGAGACTTTTGTATAGCTTGACTTGCTGATCATTTCTGCAATTTAGAGTTTCTATCTATCTGCTGCTGTTGTTTTCAAGTTATTAGGCAAAAATCGTCGAAATTTACGTTTCAAGGCCAATAACTCAGATAAGGAGTCGTCCGACAATTTTGATGTAATGGACTTTTATAGAGCTTGACTTGCTGATCAGTTTTGCTATTTACAGTTTCTCTCTATCTGTTATTGTTTTCAAGTTACTAAGCAAAAACAGCAAAAATCGTCAAAATTTACATTGCAAGGCCAATAACTCAGATAAGGAGTCGTCTGACGATTTTGGTGTAATGGAGACTTTTATAGAGCTTGACTTGCTGATCAATTTTGTTATTTACAGTTTCTCTCTATCTGTAATTATTTTCAAGTTATTAGGCAAAAACAGCAAAAATCATCAAATTTTATGTTTCAGGGCCAATAACTCCTGTAAGGAGTCATCTGACGATTTTGATGTAATAGAGACTTTTGTAGAGCTTGGCATGCTGATCATTATTGTCCTCCACAGTTTTTCTCTATCTGTTATAATTTTGGAGACATAAGCTAAAAATGGTCATTTAACCCCATGCTCTATTTATAGTAACAGCAGCCATTTTTGTTCATTGACAGACATGCCAGATATAAATTAGAATCTACCAACCCCAATGATGCTTATGGCCAAGATTGGTTTAAATCAGTTCATAAAAAAGCAGAAGAAATGCGAGTTAATTATAAGAATGAAATTTATTTTTTAAAAGTGCAAAATTAATCGTGAAAAATATTAAAGAAAAAAAAATAAGTTAGACAAAAGTTAGAAAGTAGTGCTTTGTGCTGTTATTTAGAACAGAATACAGGAAAACAAACAAGTCACACACACAAAAAGCCCTCCACCAAGCAAGCTGTTAGTGCACAAAAGACAATATAAACATATAAGTTATTAACCTAAAGCATCTCTACACCTCCTTCCATCCATAAGCTTTTGGGCCAAATCTAAAGCATAATTTCTTCGGGAATTTTCCTGACTTTGGCACTTCAGCGAAGTAGCCAGCTGATCTACAGAACCTGTGCATGAAAACATTGAAATATTTAATATTTTATAACACACAAGCAATTGTTGCCATAATGTACATCCTGCATTAATATAGACATAGCCTATGTTTGAAAATAAGATCATTAAGTAATAAAAGAAAAACACCAAAATCTGAATGTATCAACTTTATTCTGACAGGATGTCCTTCTTGTAACTGAAGTAAAGACCTTACCGAATCAGCTGCTTGGTTGATCTTGAATTAACCGTTCTTAGAAGAAAGTTTGCATTTGTATATAAAAATGTGTATTAATATTGAGTATTTTGTCCATTGTTTACTAACTAGACAGGCATTTTATGTTTACATAATGTCAAATTGCTCGTTATTTATTGATTTCGTAACAAATACAATATGCAACAATACACATGACACTGATTCCCATGCAACCATTTTCTACATTTATCATGCTTCACTAGCTTTAAATGGTCATGTGACCAAAACTGGTACCCACCTCATTGCTCTGCTCAATTTTTCGTAGGTCATGCCTGGATTATTTTTCTTGCGGCCCCACATCTTAGCAACAGCTTCTGATTGGACAAATCTGAACACACCAGCTTCTTTATCTTCCCATCTCAACAATGCCGGGTTCAAAGTTGGATCTTTCAATAAGTCTCTAATAAATTCCCACAAATGATTGCCTTTTGAACCCTGTCCCACACGCCTGCCTTTCTTGGGTTTTGTATCGACTGGTGATATTGGTTCATCCATGCACACGCCTTCATCACTTGAGACGCTGGACTGTGGTCGCATCTTAGAGAATGATGGCATGTATTGAATGTCTGTGCATCCATGATTAGACAGGGATAAAAATCGGGATCCATCATTACTGAGTTCACTTGATCTATCGGATTCTGTAATTTAAAGAAAATGTATTTTTAGTTATTTAATATTTGAAATTTTTTAGATATCCTATTTTTAATTTATTACTATTTTAATTAAAGGCTAATAAGTAAGAAATATTTGTCTATAAATTTAAAATTTTCTAAAAAGGATATTTTTAATAAATACTAATTATTGTTTATTTTTTTATATAAATATTTTTTTAATTTGGTTTGAAACATTTCCATTTATATGTGGAATACTTGTAATATAATTACCATCTTCACTGATGTAGTCAATGTCTTGTTCTGCTTGAAGGAGTTCATCTGGGATGTTTGAAGGATCGTCATCAAATGGAATCCAAATACCCCCAATGTTGACTTTCCGCACTCCATCCATATCATCAATTTTGGTAACTAAATTCAAATTTTCTTCCAACATTTCTACAAAAACAAACAAACCAGATAATTAGATAAACAAAACTGACGTAGCTACCAATCAAATATGAAGAAAAATGCATACTTTATTCCGAGCAAATTATATTATAATGAAAAATTTAATTTAATATTTATTTCCTTTATGAAAATATATATTTTATTTATATATATATTCAAACTTGTCTTCGTATTTTGAAC
>JAOXYI010472657.1:0-15809 GCA_028566495.1 Lithophaga antillarum
TTGTGAGTTCGAGCCTTGCTTGCGGCGAGATGTGCCGAATCAAACCTTAATTGACAACGGATTGCCAGTTTTTTTTTCTGCCGAAGGCTTGGGTTCTCACTGGGTACTCTGGCTTCCTCCCCTAATAAAACTGAATGCCATGATATAACTGAAAAATTGCTGAAAGTGCGTAAAACCCAATTTAATTAATCAATCAGTCATACTGTTTGGACAATCAGTATGGCCGCTACAGGGCAAAATGGTTTCTGATTGGCTGAAATTTCAGAAATCTTCCTGTCTGAAATCATTGAACTGAAACTTTACAGAAATAGTTTGGAAGGTCCTTTACAAAGTTTCCTCATTTTGGGCTAATTGAACAATCAGTATTGCTGCTACAGGGGCAGAAATAAGAAATTATTTAGCACTTGGCAGAGGGACCAGTTGAATTTTTAACTCACCTGACCTGAAGGGTCATGTGAGTTACTGCCATCACTTGGCATTTGTCGTTGTCCGGTATCCATCGTTAGCTTTTCACATTTCAATCTTATTCTCTGAAACCACATGACAGATTGGAACCAAACTTGGCAGGTATACTCTACAATTATTTTTGGTGCCGATCAGAAATTTAACACGGCTGCCAGGCCCTATTATGTGTTTTGATTGGCTGAAACTTCAAAGATCTTCTTATCAGAAACCACATAGGTGATTGAATTGTGTCATGGTGTGAATGATCCTTAGATGGTCCTCTACCAATTTATGTTTTTGGTGTCGACACCGTGGGACATAGTTTAACATAGGACCGTATGGGAAATACATACAAAAAGCTTCTTTACAGAAGCAGTTGAACAAATTGAATCAGTATTATGCATGAATGATCAAAAGATTGACCTTCATAAAGTTTGTGTTTTTGGTGCCGATCAGAAATCCAAGATGCCTGCCACCACAGGACATAGTTTGACATAGGACCCTATGGGAAATACATCAAAAAGCTTCTTGTTTGAAACTGTCAAACTGATTAAAGCAAGATGATGCATGAATGATTAGATGATGGTCATTCACAAAGTATGCATCATATTTTCCAGTTTTGTCAGTTTATAACTAGGTGAGTGATGCAGGCTCAGGTGAGCCTCAAGTTATCTACTGACCCTTCTCAATTCTTATTGGCCCTCCATATGTCATTTATGGGTTCACAATAAAGATCACCTGGTCCACAGGACTTCTTATCGAGAGATGTGACTGGTTCTACTAAAAATATACTGGCCTCTGATCAGTGGGCAGGCACTATTTTGACCCTTGCTGCTATAAAATTAAACAGTTTCTGATTGGCTGAAATTGTAAAAATCTATTCGAAACCACTTAGCTGATCGAACTGAAACTTAACAGAAATAATATGTGGAACATACTTTACAAAGTTCCCTCATATATATAAAATACTGCAAAATTATAGTTGTTAGCACACTAGCACTTTCATTCCTCAGCAGATTCACCCAATTTATACTGAAGCTTTATATCCAGAATATATCAGTCAAATTTAAAAAACATAACTTTTTGGCAAGAATTATTGGAGTTATACCCCTTGAAGACATAAAAAAAAATCACAAAATTATCATTGTAAATGCACTATCACTTTCCTTCCTCCACAGATTCAAACTAAATTCATGCTGAATGTTTATATCAACAGTATCTCAATCAAGTTTGAAAACCAGAATTGTTTGAAAAGAATTGTTGGATTTCTGACCCCTGAAGATGTGAAAAACAGCAAAATTATTGTGTTAAGCACACTTAACACTTTCATTCCTGAAACAGATATATACTGAATCTTTATATCATTAATTTCTTAGTCAAGTTACAAAACAGGTTTGGGTTTGGGAAGGTTGCCGACTCATGACTACTAGCCTAACACTGCAGATGTGGGTTTGAGTACCACTTGCCCCAGTTATTCGTTCAGGTTTCCAGACACCTACCCAAGGTCGGGGTGTCACCATTCTGCTGGCACCTTGGACATGCTCCATACAAAATGTAACTCATCTCTCATCTACCAGAATCTTTTGTTGTGAAGGTCCTTTTTAGAAGGTGATTATTGAAACACTTACCAAAATCGTCTTTAAGATATTGAGTTTCAAACTGATATAGCATAATAAAAAATGCAATTCGGCTTATGCATCTATGGTGCCATCAACATTTTTTTTCCATTTTATTTATTTTTTTTGCATTTTTGTTTTGTCGAAGTTAAATTTTATGTCAAAGTAATATATGTTACAAGCAGGACATTGTGTCAACACTTGGTGTAGTTGACTTCAATTCTTTTTTTGTCAACTTGCTATGGACATATCATTCTGCAAATTCAAAGACTTATTCCCAACCATTGTTTTTTACCTCTGTAATGCATGTATGGCCATTTACAATGTATTAGCAGTATATATTCACCTTGTTTATGTTCCTTCAGCTGACTATATGTTCTATTCAGCTGAAATTGAATATTGTTGATGATAGGTGGAGTTCCTTTTAGAGATCAAGGCTGTGAACAATCTGCGGTCACATTTTAATCTTCTTCTCCAAAACTAAATGGTAAAATTGAACCAATCTGGTAGAAATAGTTCCTTGATGGTCCCCTTCAAGGTGTTTCACCAAACTGGTCCTTCCTCCATTGCCACTGATTACTTAAAAAATTGATAATGTCCTAAAAATGCTAAGCCAATGGAACCAGTGCTGGCAGAAATAACCCTTGACTCTCTTTCAAAATTATATCCGATGACACAGTCTCTTATCAGATGGCTTCAGTAGATATTGCAAATCTGCCATAATTTTGCTATTCAAAAAGGCAAGACTTCTATTTGAACCCCCCTTGCTATATCTCCATGCTTAGTCCGTCAACAGAGTGGGTTTAAAAGGAAGTCTTTCGTTAAAATATCTTCAAACCTTTGGGTTAAAGGAAACATATTGTACAGTTTTGTGGTAGTCCTCTTCCAAAATATCTGATAAACTGGTCTAATATCCAAGATGGCTGCTATAGCCATTTATGCAGATAGCCATAATTTGAATTGCTGTAACTTTTCTTTATGTGAACCAGCAATGGAAATGCAATTTGGCTGAAAAAAAAATGTTTAAGGTAACCCTGCATTAGCTTAAATCAGAAAACTTAAAGAAATTCTCTGAAGAACCAGGATTAGAAATTTTATGACATTTGGAATGAAACATCATTCCAGTATGTTCAAATGAAGGCCTAATGAGGTCAAAGCCCTAATTGTCCCTAAAAGTAAAATATGTCATCTTCTAGTAATGTGCCAGTGTACAACCAGATGAACAAAAGAGGAGAGCATCTGGTTTATGAAACTAATGAAGTAATACATTCTAATGGCAGCATTAAAGTACTTGGATATTACATGTATTTTAAGATCAGTATAGGGAAACAGTACTTAAAGTTCAGTAGGTCTTAAAAACTAAATTATTTATATGTAATTAAGTTTTAACATTGTTAATATGTTCCAGGTCCTTTGCAAAGCTGCATATAATTGATAAATTTAATTTAAAACTTAAATACTGCATTCATTATAGGGTAACTTGTAAAAAAAATGTTAGAGTTGTCTCCCTTCGTCAATTAACAAAAACTGTTACTCTGCATTCAATCTTTCATGCACTTTGCAGATCTGCAGTACACTTCCTTCTCACAAAAGACAAGGTGTTGTTACTCATACGGCTAATTTACTTGGCCATGTCATATTAATTAGAAAGATCATGTTACAATTTTTTTTCTTCAGAGTTACTTCCCTTTTTTAATTCATGATCTTATTTGGGGGTATTCACAGTGACAATAGTAACTCCTGTGGACAGCAAAAATAAATGTGGATAGAGAGAAGTGCCTATGTAGTTAGAAAATGCTATTCTTCCCCGAATGACTTCATCAAAATGTAGAACAGAATCACTTTAAATGAATTATTAGTGAGAGCATAAATATATACAGAGGAATTTCATTACCCTTTCTAAGACTAAAGCCACAATAAATTAATTATTAGATTTTCATCCAAATTTTTCGTAAAATAGGGGTGGGCGGGCAAATTATATTTTTTATTTTTTTGTCAGTTTTGGTGGAAAATGCTTTAAAAATGGGCACATTTTCTTCAAAATAAAAAATAAAAATATTTTGCATTGAGAAGATGGGGGCAAGTGGGGATGAAAGTCTAATAATTAATTTACTGTGACCAAATATCTTGTGATATTACAAATATTACAATTTACAGATGTAAGCCAATCTGTGATTAGATGAACGGACGGGTATGTCAGCATATATTCATGGTAACATCCAGGGTATATAAGATCAAGGTGGCGTACATCTTGGCCTCAAATATTTCTGTGGCGTTTTCATGAAATTGAGATGTAGATGAACACGTAACATGCAACATTTTTCTTTGTCGATGTTGTAAAACATGTTTCCCAATGTAAAGTCTCATCAAATACTGATCAAAATGTATGCACGTTGCTTGCAACGGAGGCGACGTCACAGAGGTGATACGTAATAGAAGGACCAACACCACTGATATTTCTGCATTTTTGTGAATGTTTTCTCAATCTTTATCTTAACCTGTTGTCAAATATTTGCTGCTCAAATCATGTACAGTGTACTTGCAACATGGACTATTCAGTAATGAAGGGGTGAATTTGTTCATTCAGTAATGCATTTTTTTGGTAATCATTTCAGATTTGAGGAGTGATTTAGTACTCCCATAGCTTTACTTATAATATGCAATCTGCTATTTACAAAACCTGTCATGTGCATGTATCTCATGCAGTGTCAAGGTTTCTTAACATCCTAGGTTCTGATTAGGGACCTCAAGTTTGATTTTGGACTTGCCTTCAATATGTGCTATGTGGACCTTATGCTTTAATATTGTGTTGTAAGTATGGGGATGGAATTGTTGGGATAGGAGGAAGTGTCATTCCAAAATCCAAACCTAAACTTTTACAATGTATGTATTCTTGAATACTGAATTACCAATCTGTCAGTTTTCTTCCCGGAAAACAATTTATATATTTATTTTTCCCAAAACATATCTCGAATTCCCAAGCTTAAGTTTGGCAAATCCGGACTTTTGGAAAATATTCTGCCCTCTCACAAATCTAAAAATGATTTTCCCTTTGAGATGAAGATGTGGGAGAAAACTAGCCACCTTCTGACACTTTAAATGTGAGATCAACCTATTAAGTTCAATTATTATTGAAAGGTTTAAATTTTAATTTGACCAATGTTCCTATTCATATTTAATGCTATTACAGGTAATTTTCGTCAGTAAAAAATTGTCACCTGTAGGGCCAGATTGACAAGGGATGGAACATTCCTGTTCACTGATCTGTAACTGACATTTACCCTTTTGATCTGCCCATGTATATGAAAAATACAAACTGAGTCTTCGTTAATGGTTTGTTTTTATTGCAGAATTAATTAAATGGACATTTTGCTAAATTACTCAATTAATTAAGGTCAGTCATTGCTTTTGACAATCTTATCTTGTAATTTACAATAAGATAATTACAGATTCAGTAGATAAAATAAGATATGGAAAGAAATTTACATACTTATAAATATTCTGTAAGGCAGTCTTTACCATTGTCAGTTGATTTAATTTTATAAATTAACATGAAAGATTGAACACAGTCTGTCATTGTGTTTAAGACAGATAGCTTGTAGAAATTGTTGAAGGATTTGGAGAAGATAATCACAAGAACACTAGTGTTAGGGGGTGGGGAAGTCTTACAATAACCAGGTGAGCAATACATACACACATGACCCATATTTACTCAAAAAGGTAGTTGCTCTTGTAGCTTCATCGTTTGGAGAATGGTTACTTCATGATATTTTCTGAACCAGAATCAAATACATTTATGCCTGTATTTTTGTATGTATGCACGTTCATATTTGTGACACGTCCACTGATTACACTGTATATTTTTGTATTGTCATATTATTTTGCCGTGAAGATTTTAACAAAGCCTTATATAGATAAATAAATTCAGGCCAACCCACTTTTCCTTTCTAATGCTCTGGTGACTGTCAAAATATCTTGTGTACATGCCTTGTGACAATTATTTCTGTTTGTTTGCCCACTCAGGTGTTAAAAAATTAGTCAGTGGTCGGAAAATATAGGGTGTCATCCCATAGCAAAATACAGCATTATCTTAAGCTCGGTCAGTTTTCTCAGTGAAATGGATTTGGTAATTGTTATGCAAAAGAAATAGGAGTAGACAAAGTGTAATTGGATATAATCTATTTCACAGGATTTAAACTTTCTTGAAGTTAGTTTCACATTTAAATGTTAATTTTGTATGTATGTATGGGAAAACTGTTTTGCTGACCATTCTGTTTCTAAATTTAGTTGGATTTCATCCAAGATAGTTCAGGATTTAACTGTAGGACATCTTCAGGCAAGTTTTTATGTAAAAGATTTAAGTTTTCAACATGAAAAAGCTATCAGTATTAGAAGTAATGTGTGGCATACTGCCTACTGTGCTTGTGTGATGATTTTTCTTAAGTCCTTATTGATAATGGAGCAGCTTATGCATTTTGTACAGCTGCATTTGGAATTTACATTTTTTCTTTCATGAAGTGTTTTATTTGTACCAACCCTTATATGGTATTTACCGTAGAATAAGAAATTATGATATTTGAAAAAGTTCAAATTTGAAATGTCTGATATACATTGTTATGACAAAATTTCAGAACATGTTAGTCAGATCCAAAAATAAACAGCATCACAGAACTCGATCAAAATCAGAATAGAAAATTGTTGATTTTTGTCTACAGCTCCATCACATGACCATGTGAAATAGTGTCAATTTTTGCTGATGTCTACATAATGTGACATTAGTCCTTTGTATGTCCGTTTATGAATAAATTATATACATATGGTTCTCTTTATGTTTTGCTGTGTACAACAGTTGTTAGTGAATTTAACGTTTAATTCTACAAAATTGCACTTCAGTGTTTAAAACTTGCAAGTAGCTGTATGTATTATGATTCTGTATTAGGCTGCCGTAACCTACATTTCATTCTTCAGTAACTTGTTGAACATTTAATTTTCAGACAATATGACAATATGTATTCTGTTTGGTTCCGCTAATGAGTTTGACATGCATACTGCGTGAAGATGTATATAATGGATGCCATTAAAGGACAGAATTAATAGGGGCCAAGTATCCCAATGCCCCTAAATTTTGACCCTGGATCCCTGAAAATTTAGGCAGTAGTCATATGGCTACTGAAATTTTCAATAGACTATGTACAACATAAGAATCTGGACTAATAAATTTTAGGCTGATCCACCAACTGATTTTTATCAGGGAGCCTAGCTGGCAACCACAGTAAAAGTTTTATCTCTGTTAAGAAAAAAAAAATACAAGGAGCTTTTGAGTCCAGATGGCATGAGATATGCAACATTTACACTTGTACGGATAACTTACCCATCACCACTAAGATTGTTAAGAAAATTTATCCTTACTTTAAGCCAGATGTTGTCAGCTGGACTATTTTAGGAAGGACTTTTCCCTGAAATATTACTTTAGCCTATTCTAACAATGAACACAATAAAAAAAGAAAAGAATTCTGTTTATTATACTTCCGTGAAAAGACAAGTTCGGTGGTTAGGGATATACTTTTGTTTAACTACCAATACATGTACCATTACCCCAGGTCTCATGGATGAAAAAGAATACTGGTATTAAGTATAAATATGGGTATACTTTTCATGTTATTTATGGGTCAGTAGATAAATATTATTTATGACTGTAAAGGGTATGTAATTTATGGTATTAATTTCATTATTTATTTACAAATTTATTTATCTATGGTTAACATGATAACTAGGCCAGGAATACCAATACACTAATTTGGTAAGCCTACAGTAAATAGTTATTATTTTCTTTGGAAAATACGTGTATCAACCATTTTGAATTTTAATTCATCCTTTTGAGTATTCAAATATTTTTTAACAAAACCTGAATTGTAATTTTAATGGGATGTAATATCGTATTTTATAAGAATGTACTTTTAATCATAAAGAAGCCTTTGAAATCTGTTGTAATGTAATTGTTCAAGAAGATAATGTCTATTTTATATGAAATGTATGTTATTTTGATGTGTAAAGAATAGCCTTAGGCATTGACAAGAAAATTAGTTCAGAGGTTGCAAAAGTTTCATGTAAAAACAGAATTTGTGGTATTTAATGACAATTTTTTTCTAAACCGGACATTCCTAATAGCAGTGTTTAGAAGGATGTATTGAGGCAGGTACAAGAACTTTCGGGGTAATTTTATAATTTAAAAATAAGGTGCATCTAGTATAAACCTTTTTTTCAAATGAGTTAAATTCAGAATTAATTGAGAAAAAAAAATAGTAATTTGTTGCAGTTTCATTACATGTTAAATTTGACAGGAAAAAAATGAACAGTTGTGATTATCACATGATTTTTCATGTGACAATATTTTATTAATGGATATATTTGAAGGATGTATTTATATAATTTTTTTTTCTGAAAATTAATGTGCAAAATTTGAAATGTGCTAGTTTTTAAGAACTGCCAGTCAAAAATCAAAGTTTCTTCAAATTGTGAATGTTTGCACGTAAATTTGAAGAAAATAAAGGATAGTCAAATTGATGTTTATTGGGCATCTTCTGTATTTTAGGGTCACACAATATAGTGTTGCTGAAGAAGTATGAGCACAGAAACAATATAAGTATATTGTGTTATGGATGCTAGTGAAAATTGTTTTGTGCTCATGCGTCTGCACTGCAATTAAAGCATGAATTTGAAGTTTACTAGCTGTGCTAAAATTGAATAACATTTATGTTTTTCAGATTCACGTTCACTGTCTCTAGCTTCATCAGAGGAAGATATCCTTAACCAGTCCAGTACCACAGGTATGATATATTAATATGGGCAGGGTTACTTTTTACTACGAAGACCAGTGCCCCCTATCCTTTATTCTCTAGTTGACGTTTCGGAAAGGCCGCATTATTGCTTTTCTTCTGTGGCTACGTAATATAGTTCCTTGCATTATATTTTTTAATGCGTTTATCTTTACTTCAATTTCAGAATTAAAGTAATGCACAGCATGGATAACCTGATTTATTCGTGATTTTATGGTTTATTATGATACCTATTCATTTTATTATTTTTTTTTATCGGTAAATATTCATACTCAGAAATCTCTCAACCTGAGGTCACGATAGCATTTGACTTTGGTTCATTGTTTAATTGTAAAAATTAGGACTAGATATATCGATTCATCATAATAATTTAACTTATAACTGTAGGACATAGCTATTGTATCGTTTTGTAAACAACTGAAAAGTTTATTATTAATAGACATACTGGTGATACTGTTTACGTGGTTACGTAGTAATTTAAAAATAGCATTGGAAAACCAGGAAGTATATCGTACATATCTAGCGACCTACATTTTATCCCGCTTTCACTTTTTGTGGAAAATGCTATTCTGTAATGTTAAATGTGTGAAGCTGAATAGGAATATTACACATTCAGTCATTAAAGGGGACTTTTATTAAATTTTGGAAACGTTGCAGTCTACAGCATATTGTGAAAGTGACGGTTAGGAAAAAAGGGGGAGGGTTTCCAAATTATGTACGAGATGGTTCATCAAATCCTGATACATGTACATTGCCGAAAAACAGTACGTTATAATATGTAGTATGGGGAAATAATACAAACATCTTATAGAGAACCGCTAAATGAAGTGAAACCAAACATGACATGAATGTATTTATAAAATGCTGGCCAACTGTTGTTACTTTAAGGTTTCTATAACAAGAGAATTCGATAATCCCAAAGGGCCGCATTTACAGGAAAAAGGTTTTCTTTTACAAATTTTAGCGAAGTCGTAGAAATTTTAATTTAAAAAAAATCCTATCATAATATTCAGACTCAGTAGCTAGATATGGATTATAGCCATATCTTTTCTTGTTCATCAGAAATTTGATGGTATTTGAACTAATAAGAGACTTAAAAAGATTGTAATTTGAGAAAATAAGCACAAAGTTTTACTTGTCTAAAATGAATGTGTTTCAATGCCACCTTCAATCCATCTGAAGGAGGTAGTGTCTTGAAAAGTGAAATCACCCTTTCCATAGATGCACCTGGCGTTTTTGGCTTTGGTCCACCCCCAGTCTTCCTTATTTCAGCCTTGTGTCGTGTGTAGATAGACTTGGCTTCTCTTGTCGTATTACGCCACTTGTTTCTGATTTCTGCTGGAGTTCTGAATACAACTCCCAATGCATTAACTTTGTCAGTAATGTTTTTCTAGATTTCATTTTTTGCTTGGTTTGTGATTTTGTTGCTGACCTTTTCAGTTAAAACTTTGAGATTTTTTTCTACTTCCTCTTGGATTAATGCTTCTTCAGCCACTGTAAAGTTTGGTTTCTTCATTTTTTTCAATTTCTTTGGAGCAGATTGTGATAAGTCAGCCATTCTAATTTGTGGGAAATGTTGAAAACTTGGGATTGTGGGATATTTATTTTTTAATCACTGGATTTAACAAGTGATTAAATTTTAACACAATTGTTACTTAATCACTGCGTTAAAGAAAGATCAACAACAACAATTTAACGATGCGTTAAGTAATCACTCGTTACTTATTTAAACGACTCGTTAAGTATAATCACTTCGTTAAATTAACGACAAGTCGAACAACAGAGCCCTGGTCTTGATCCAATTTTCACGGTTCAGTAACTGTGTTTATTTTAAGTGATTAGGCCAGTTTCGCAATAACTACATATAACATATCGCCCATTCTTAGTCCATACATTTATCTTGGAGTGTACATGTCAACCAGTCAGATTTCACCTGATCTTGACCTCATTTTCGCGGTCCATTGACTTCGTTCGTTTTACGGTACGTTTTAGTCATTAGGCCGGTCTCTTGTTAACTAGATGTGATAGATCAACCATATATGGTCCATGCATTTATTCTAGGATGTATATAATGGTACCCAGGCACCTGCCACCTGATCTTGATCTCATTTAGATGGCCCAGTGACTTCATTTAATTTATGTTACATTTTGTGATTAGATCAGTTTCTTATAAGTTGCATAATGGTAGATATCTCATATCTGGTCCATGAATTCATCCTAGATTGCACGTCAGCCAGACACCTGTCACCTTGACCTCAGTTTCACGGTCTATTGATTTTGTTTGTATTTATATTAAGCCATGTATTTACTGGGTTTGTCTTTTTCTCGGCAACTGCAGATCCTTTGTCAGCCATATTGGCCCATTTACTACTCAGAAGTTTGCATATTAGCTAGGACCATGTCACCTGACCTTGACGCTTTCATGGTTTGTTAAATTTGTTAAATCTGTGTTTCCCCATAAGACATGGGTGATGGGGAGCAGGCGATATATATTTGTGTGTCAACCCTTGTTTATTATTCACCCGTATTCTACCATCGCCTTACATGATTCTTAGCAGCTCTTAATCTTATTTTGTTTACGTCGTATGCTAAATCGGCATTAATGTGAAAACTTAATTTATGTATTGTTTTCGTATGTTGTATAATGGAACAGCCATTCTTGTTATTAAAAACTGCTTGGTACTTTCATTTAATGACTCAGAATCATTGTTGACTGTTGACAGAATAGGCCCTCACTGGTCAAAAGTAGATTGCCATTTCGAAGGGGACCTGAAAGTCTTTCCTGCTACCGCAGTCTTATGTCACTATTAATAAAATAATTAGTTTATATGACTATAACAACCCACTTTTGAAGCCTTTGACAAGCCATTGGTTATTACTACATCATGATACTAGGAAAGGAAAGGATAGTTTGCATATTTTACCAGAGCTATATATAAAATTTCAGTTACATATCTGATATGTTGTTTACAAGAAATTATCCGCAGGAGGATGGTGATTGCTATTTGTACCGCAAATCCTGCATACATAACCTTAAAAACTTATTTCCCATTCATTGTTTAGGGTTTCCATAACAATAACGATCTACAATAAGGCCTCAGTTAACTCCTGAACGAACACACGCAATACGAGTGCGGACACAATAATTTTTCAGTATGCTTATGTGAATACAACACGATCAGACGTACACAATTATTGAAAACAGGCCCTTTAACCTCTGAGAATTACTAGAAATTTATTACATCACTACTGAAAAGTCGTGTAATAAACATTTAATGGTGAACACTGCATTAAACTATAAGAGTAAAATCAGTTATGTACTGAAAGATTTTGCAACAAACAGCATCAGAATCAGACGAAAGACGAAGCAAAATTCCTCATCACAGGAAAATCACTTGAGTTCATAATAATGCGTAAATCAATCTGAATATAGATATATTTATAGTAGTTTGGACCCCCGACAAGTTTCATCGAAAATCAAAGTGAGGAATTAATTATTTTCCGTTCCTAAATTACATCTTTAGTTCTTACGATATCATCAACTTGGGACTTCACGAGAGGTATTCATTTTTCTCTAAATCTTCACACATTTTAAACATTCCCAACCTGTCAAACGTTGTGTGCTATTTCCGCCTAAACCTTTTCGTATTGCTTTTCTCTGTATTTTTCATTGAAATCGTTAGAGAAATAATTTCTCGTAAATTAAAATATTTCTCAGCCATCGATATCAGCTCGCCAAGGCTCGCTATTAAAATAAAAAAATAACTATCTTGAGTTGAGAAATATTGTAATCCACTGGAAACAGTTAGAAAATCTATATAAAAGTATAGCACAGGATACCTACTATATCAATGTATTTAATCCCACTATCGTTTTACAGTAACAGTTTGCTTTGTCCTATTTTACTATTAGTGCTTTTTGTGCTTGTGTCTGTGTAATCTTGTCATGCCAGGACGGAATGATGCTGTCTTCATATTTCTGCCATTACCATATGTATTTTTAAACTCATAGTCGAAGGAATTTAATAATATAAACAATGCAACTATCAACCAAGCGAACAATTGTACAAGACTTTAAAAGTATTAAACCCTTACTTTAAAAATAAAACGATAAAAAACTTTAACTAAATGTTACAGGCTTCTATCGAAAATTATGTTCATTGTGATGAAAAATATTTTCAAAACAACATCTTATTTTCACAAATGGGAAAACTACCACGTTTTGATTTGTCGACTATAAACTGAATAACAAAAAAATCGCTAATGCAGATAGTCCAATCACAGTTGAAATTAGTATTGCTTCTACAAAATAACTTGGTTGGGCGGTGTTATCGGTGATAAGTCAAAAGAGCGTCTCATTTCTGTTAAATGGTGGACGGTTATACGATAACAAGTGAATTCAGTGATCCATTAAATAAAAAATTGCCAATCATTATCAACGGTGTTCTTTCAATGTTCTCCCAAGTTAAAAGTCATTAAGTATTACAGTCGATTGGATAAACTATTGCATGTACATTATATCTTTCATTAGTTTAAGTACTTAAAATACATTAATTATGAAAATTTGAATAGCGAATGCTTACGACTTTTTTTTAAAAAAAAAAATTTCTAATCTTCACTGAAAAAAAACCACAAATATCACTGACAATAATTGGTGGGGCAGGAAATATTGATGTTTGGAAAAATATTGTTAGGCTGATGTCATTTATGGGAGAATAAAATTTAACTCCTTCTGTTTTTACTTATGTCTATCAGTTGAAATGTATGTCCCTTGCAGTACCTTCCGTATACCTATGAATGTATTGTAATATTTATTCACAACTTTCCTATTGATTAATTTGATCTGTACTGTCAACTACGACACAACGACTACCCAGTTGTTGTTGTTGTTTGTAGTAACAAGCTAGTACTACATGTAAATAATAGATTCGTTCAAGTTCATACAAATGTAGTTAAAGGTTAAGACAGCCCAACCAACTTATGTTTCTATTACAATAAAAAGAGAAAATCAATAAAGTTCTCCATTATTCAGAATTGGAGGATGCTATCAAAATTTCATTCAATCTGTCACTTAAACGTTATACAAATATTTCTTAAGAAAACATCAGAGGCAGGATACTCACAGAAAGAGGTCAAAAAGTACATACTCTTACATCCCTAATAAAAACGTTCCATTTAAGTTATCCAGTATAACATTAATCATAAAGCGGAAATAAAGTATTAACTCTCATTTCCTTGTCTCAGATGACTTGTCAGAGGTCGATAACGTATTGAAAATAGTTCAAAATTAAAAGGTTTATTCCGATCTCCAATGGGCAATACCACCAACATTTCTTTTCGATGCCATAATTTCAGCTTTGTTATGTTCAGTTCAGTAGGAGGCAAAAATTTTATAGAAACGCTCTTAAAATCAATATTTTTCTTTCTCTTCCAAAAAAGGGAAATGCTGTTACTAATATTTGAATTCATCATATAGAACTCGAATTATTAAACAAATATGCCCACTTGCTGAAACAGAAATGCAAAGCGTCCCTTAGGAGGAGATAACTTATCAAATTTGACAAAAGTTAATTGGTTTCTATTTCCCAATGATAACAGGTTGCAAAATTTTTGCTTATCCACACATAGAACTTGATTTACAAGTATCGTCCGAAAGCGACATTTCAGGCAAATGACTAAGAGATAATCGATGTCATTTATATCACCTGAGCATATATCGTTCTTACCTGATCATAAACTGGGCCATTTTAGAAGATGAAAATAATGCTAGTACTTCAGACGATTTTTCTTCAGTGAAGCCTATTAAAATTGGAATTTCCAGGGCTTAGACAACTTTTTATTTGCATAAACACGTGCTATATTTCTTGCAAAATATTTCTGCATTTCTGTTGTTGGTTCTTAAACAAACTTGTTTGAAGGTTTCCAAATTTTAGCTAATGTCAAACTTAGGACATTAAAGGTGGACCAGGACACTTACATGGTGAAAATTCATCTTCTTGTTACAGTTATGTTTAATGTCAGATATGTAACAACACTTGGTCAGGACCATCCAAGCAACATTTAGCATTTAATCATATAGGATGCACATGCCACAGCTAAATCTATGCTTTGTAAATGTTCTACCTATGGAAACTTCACTTGGGATGTCATGTTATTTACAGAATAACGGTAACCTGAACTTAAACTTACTTAAAGTAGTATGATTAACGGATTGCAATTTGGTTAACTTGGATTTTCAATTGCTTGAGGAAGCTTTAGCTATGCCACAGCTGGCGGCAATAAATTTCTCTTGCATCTTTTTCATGTTTATCGAATTTGACAGCGAAATGTCAAGTAGGATTTACACTTCCTATTTAGCTCACTTGGCTATGTGAGCAATTGCTCTTTGACATCCGTTGTGCGTAGATTTTCATATTTCAATCTTTTCTAGAAAAAATAATTTTCAAGGTTTGCAGGGATTGTCATCTGATTGCTTCCTTTCAAATTAGTTTTCGATGATTTGAGTAATTTCAAAGGATTTGGCTGTTCCAAAATTGTTAAGGTTTTAAAAATCATCTGAAGAACCATTCAGCCAAATTGAAGGAAATGTGATACATATAGGCCTTCGGAACCCTCTTTAAACATTTGCCGGACGACTCGGACGCCTATCAAAAATAAAATGGTCTCAAGAGCCATTTTTACTTCAAAGCTACCAGGCAAATGGCGCTACACTTGGAACGTTGATTCTTGTTTAAAGGGGTATCAGATGACTCGGTTAATTATCCGAGATTATGATATGAAGGATTTATTTTACCTCGGTAATATTTAAAGACCATAACAGTAAAATCGTTAAAATGCGGCATTATCTTACACTGAAATTAATCAAAAAGAATTCTGTTTTACCTTGATGGATTGCTCTACAGCGCAATTCTGTT
>JAOXYI010473761.1:0-15808 GCA_028566495.1 Lithophaga antillarum
CTGCCCCCCTCCCACCTCACTTAGAATAGATGTAGCATTTCGACTTCTCGGCTGATCTCCACCTTTGTTCCAAAAGTAACGTATTTTGATGCTGTATACAAATGTATTTGCATGTCGATTTCTTATGTATTCACACTAGTGCTTTTGACAAATGATGGGAAATACAATAAAACGAAAATTTGCAATCATAAAAAACACCACGTTAGCTAATCCGGCATTAATACAAATGTAGACGAGAACTTACAACGTAGTTTTACCCCCAAAACTGGTACTTTTGTTTTGTGCATGGTATTGTGAAGTAAAATTTTACATATAAATAAGAATTGAATATTAGGTTAGTGATATCTAGTTCGAACAATCTCACCGCTACAACTGTCTCTCAGACGGTTAGAACTCAAATATTTTAGCATTTAATTTCGAATTTTGCTCCATTATAACACCTACTAATAGGCCCGGCGAGGCAAGTGTAGACGGAGGGCTACGTTATCGTATTTAGATGATACTTTGGAGGGATGGTTATAAATGACGTTATTCACATAACTATAAATGGCGGGGAGGTGCGGCGGAGGAAACAAAACCCCTACCCGAAATTATCCAGAATATATCAGAAAGGAGACCCAAATTTATCCATCTACTTAAAAATCATGCCCCATATTTATCCACCAAATCCCCAAGTATTACAATTACATACTGCTATTGTGCAAATATAACATGATAGAAAGATGCACCAAAATTTGAAAGTTGTTGAAATTTGTGCTCAGGAGTAGGTCATATGCAACATGCACTTATGCTTATATAAAAAAATTGACCCAAAATCTGCACAAAACCAAACCCGAAATCTCCTCTTTTCTCAAAAATATTGACCCAAATTTTCCGCAAGTTCCGTCTGTTATATATATAGAGTTACCGCCCCTCCCCCCGTAGATTGTCAACGACTAGACGGCATTCTCGTTTAACCCTCTCCGTTATTTCTACGCGATACTGTTCGTGTAGCGGAATGAAACGATTGTGTTTATGCAGAGAATTCTTGACAACCAATGAAGTCAAACGTTCATAGGTAAATAAAACCACAGAGATAAAATCGTCATCTAAAGAAAATTCTTTCATTTAGAAAAATCTGTAAATTGATTTTTTCTGATATAAATTGAATTTTTTTTAAATGTATATTTTGATACAGTTCATATAATATGGAAATGTCTGCAAACAATAACCCTGAAGAGTGAAAGTCCAAAATGATAGCGAAAAGGAATGCTGTAGTAGTGAAAACATAATATGATGCTGTGCCTTTTTCATTTATTGGGAAATTGTGTAGATGTGGTACACCTTGGCAGCTCTTAAATGGCTTGTTGCAACTCCAATATCTATGGGCTTATGATGCCCTTTTAATGTTTTTAATTATCTTTTGTGATATAAAATTTCTGTATCATAACTATATTCGTCTAGTACATTTCACGTAATTGGTTTTGACCATTGAATGTTTCGTTCTTTCAATTGTGTTGCTGACCTAGTGGTCTAGGTGTGTAATCACGTTTTCAGAGGGTCCGAAAGAGAGATGCGGAGACCGAAAGAACAAACACTAGTACTAAAAATGTAAAGCACTATCGGACGAAACATAGAAATTAGTACGAACAATAATCGAATCAGATTTCAATACGAAACACATGTCGGAAACACGAGAAATAAAGAAGACTCAAACACGTTGAACGAAAATAGTCTTTAGGACCCTCTTCAATCAGCCAAAGCTTCAGTCTTCGTTTTAAGGGAGAATATGTTACATTTGAACAGTTGTTGCATGACAATAAGTTGTTAAGCCATTTTCAATCAAATTTGGTAGGACTGTCCTTCGTTTATCTCGCTGCTAAATTATATCAGTTTTCTATGTCCATCATCCAAGATGGCCACCTTTATTTAAATAGAAAATATTACAACAGTTCAAATGTTACCCGACTTCTTTGTTTTGAGGCAGAATTGGGTAACATTTGAACTGTAGCTGCATAATAATGAGGCTTTTTTTTTACATATTTTCTTGAATATTCTCTGAAATATAGTTTTAGATGAGTATGCAAATTAGGTTACTGTAAATGGAATTTCTATTCCAACCATTTATTATTATATTGGTTGTCATTGCTAAGAATATATCTCTGAATTAGTATGAAATATTATAGTTTTGCCATGGTAGCCATGTGAACGATACAGGCTCTGGTTTCTTTCATATCTTCCCGAAGATCGGGAAAAATATTCCACTTTTTCGATTCAGGAAGAAAGGGCGGTAGGAGTAACGATAAGAGGAGCGTGTTAATATAATTCTTGTATGATCCGGATATAGTTGCTTTATATTGAAAAGTGTATGTTATTCAGTTTGACGTTATTATTGATTGTAGGAACAAATAGCTGTAGTTCTTCAGAATGAATACAACACAAATCCCTATATTGCAGTTGGAAAGTCCGCACGTAAACTGTAATGAAAACGACGTAGTAGGAAAGGTAAACAGTGACTTGGCTCTCGAAATTCCCAAAGAAATTAAGGAAGAACGAAACAGAAGACAAGAAAGTGTCTCGAATGATCTAGCAAAGACGAATATTATAGCCATACCACATACTTATGCTGTTTTTGGTTCCGCTTTTGAAGCAACAGATACCTCAAAAGATCACTGCAATAAACGTACCGGAAATACTATTTACAACTGTAGATATTGCAATAAGAGTTTTAGACATTTAGGTACATTAAATCGACACGAAATAATACATGCTGATGAAAAACCGTACAAATGCGAAATATGTCAACGGCAATTCACTCAAAAATTCGCTTTACAACGTCACTCCAAAATACATTCTTTGGAATACAAACCATATAAATGCGAGGTATGTTTAAAATGTTTCAGAAAAGAGGATGATTTAAATTTACATTCCAGAAAACACACGGGCAATCCTCGCTGTGACGTATGTGGTGAAGTATTTGCAAACTTTTATGGCTTGAAAACGCATGAAGGAACACACAATGGTGATCGTCCATATATATGTCTGATCTGTGAAAAGGGTTTTAGACTAAAAAGAACTCTGCAAGATCATATAAGAACACACACGAAAGAGAAGCCATTTATTTGTCCTGTGTGTGATAAATCATTTGGTCAGAAGACAACATTACGTAAACACGTTAAAATTCATACAGGGGAACAAATACCATGTGACATTTGTGATCGAAGTTTTACTCGAAAAGATTTATTGGCGAATCACATGAAAATCCATACAGGCGACAGGATAGAACAAAACAAGCCACAACGGAGAGAACACAACAAGACATGGACAGAACAAAACAAGGAATCTAGAAAGTTTTCATGCAATACTTGTGGCAAATGCTTTGGAAAAAGCAGTCATTTAAAAGTCCACGAGAGAATACACACGGGCATAAAGCCTTTCCAATGTGAAGTGTGTCCAATGAAATTTTATTGTAATAGTGATTTACAGAAACACAACAGAATACACACTGGAGATAAACCTTACAAATGCACTGAATGTCAGAAAGACTTCAGTCAAAGTTCACAGTTAAGATCCCATATCAAAAGGCACCATAGAAAAAAATCTCCCATCAATGAATAAGCGAGAAATACTCTATAACTTCTATAAATAACAGTCCAATATCATACCAAAACCGACTACACACGGGAAGACTGGCCTTACGCAAAACAAAGGAAGCTACTTGAGATTTCCACATTATTAGAATGCGTGAAAAATATGATTGCTATTTTGAAACATACATAGAAATTAAAATAAAAACGTGTAAGGTTCTAAGCCCTAGTGAAAGCGTCACGTCTTCAAACTCATGTGTCATAAACAGAAAACGTACAACAACTGGTAAGTTTTAGTGAGATGAATCTTTCTTGGTGCAAACATCATCTCTTTTCAGTACAGACACTGTACGTCTATTTATCTGTTGATTTAAGCTGGACTTGACATCACATTCAACAATATTATACATGTAAAGCTGTATTGTGGTAACTAATTTTATTGGTAGAGGAACCAGCGACCTTGGACAAGTAACTGTTAAACTTTACCACATAATTGTCGAGTAGAAAACAAACCTTCTTGTTTTTTTTTTACATTCGTCCAACGTCAAAAAAGAACTCACAAATTTATGACGTGATTAGATAGTAGTTTGTGTATGCAATAGTGATGAACTATAAGTAGATTATCCGAACACCAAGACATTTCACTTACATTGTACCGTTGATATTGTTAATGTGACGAGTTGGTTGTCTGATAATAAATCAGTAAAGCTATTTCATTTATGATTAAAGGAGGCAATACCCTGAGCTATGTATACCATGAAGATACACTATATGCAATATCGTATCGTTATGAAAATTAATGTATAATTCTTATGAGAAAAATTACCCAAAGAATGTCCGCTTTCTGTAATTGATAATGATCGAGGACAGCAGAGTTGATTTAATGTACTGTTTGAGATAATTTGTTTTAATGTGTATCCATATTGTAAAAAATACATACTAATAAACCTTTGTGATCAGACTCCCGTTTTATATACGGCAGTATGATTGGTATGAACCTTGCTATCACAGAAATAGTATTCAAGATCTTAGATTAATAAACTTTTATTTGAAATAACATCTAGATGAATAAATTCGTTCTCATCACTCACAGACTGATTGGTTTGAACTTCGATTAGAGAATTGGTCCAGTTCACGCATCGACAAGCTCAACCAACATTTTTTATATATACGTAGCGAATCGCATATACTTATAAAAGCTTTAGAAAATAAATAGTGTCAGCCTTAAACTGGTAATAAATGAACTACCAATTTTGGCATTGTGCGTGTGTAATGAAAACATACCTCTATTCAGTGCATATTTATGTAAAAAAAAGTACAATACACAAATATATATTTAGATTTTACGTACAGAATTGAGAAATAAATCAAATTTAAGAATGACCAGAATATATGTGCAAACCCCTCCCCCAAGAAAGCACACAAACACACACCAAATAATAATAATAAACCAATAAAATACACCCTTCCCCCCGACAAAAAATGACTTAGAGATTGATAAGTGGATAGACAAATGCAAATGCGCGCTCTAATGCCCTTTAACAATACTTGTTTCGCTCTTTCTCATTACGTGAGCAATCCATCTCCATGTCTGATGCTGATATTACTCTCGTCGCTACTTCGGCTGATTCCGTACCCCCCTCTGAAGGAGAGGAGCGGATTCACCCGAGGTTTGCGGATCGGCTGATGTAAATATTTTAATTGGTTCTTTGGCCAGTATATTGTACATAACTTTTTAGCAGGTGTTATGTTGATAATTTATTTAGATTTTGTATATTTATTATCTGGCATTCCGATTAATACAGTACAATTGATTTAATGGTACTGTTGTAAAATACCTTTGTCTTTATACTGATGATCACGGATGGTTCATGTTTACACTGGGACTAAGTTATATCAGATATATTAGTCCCAGCTTTACATGACCGTATACTGCTCTTGCTTGACTGATTGTGGCGTGAAATGGTTACCTCGTAAATTGTTTCGTTCTATTTGCTCTCAAACAGAAATCATATGTTAAAATTAATTGACACTAATAATAGACTTTATTATCACATACAAATACCCATTATTCCTTACAGATATATATGTTTTTCAAATAACTGTCTCTTCTCTTGAATAAACCTCCTTGGTCCAATTCATCATCAAATCTCCATAAGGGGGACGGAATGTACCTGAAACACGGCGGTAAGATCTACGATGGTAAGGGACTCCTCTTGGGTCCCACCGCCCGTTCAAGAACGTTCCCCTATTAGGCATGCTGCTGTAAAAGGAAGGCATGAATTGGTTCAATTAATCTTGTATACAACTTCATTATTTTGAGTTATAAATTTGATACTAACTGTCTTTTAATCTCACTTAGTATGTAATGGCTTTTTTTGCTAATTTCCAGTGATATTTTGCAAGTATGTTATTCTCTGTTTACTGTTTCATTAAAATACAAATATAATGAATTTCCCTCGAGTTAATTTAATTTCAGTGATAAAAAAACTTTTGATTGGGATATTTCTAAAGCTAAAAATTTGGACTCTAAAGTGTAAGAGTTCCTTAAATATGACAATACCACCTATTACCGTTGCTTAAACTCTGGAATAAGTTATCACACACACACACACACACACACACGCACACACACACTGCAGCAGACCGGCAATCAATAGACAACTTAATCAAATTTCGCCAAAAGAGTTTTTCTCTTTCCCATGTTAAATAGCACAGATAAAATATTTTGACATGTGTTTAGTGGAACAAAAAATACTAAAATTAAGCCAGATTCAGTCAGGAATAGCCTAGATCCACATTTCTAGCAGGTTTTGTGGAGATCAGCGCATGTTAAGGATGATCATTTGAAGCGAGGTTTAAAGAGGGTAAGGAGTAGAAAAATAAATAGCTTTCGTCTAGTGTGAATATTTTTGGCAAAGAAATGACGGTTCTGCCGTAATTTTTGCATAAAATGGTCTATTTTTAACTCTACGCTGAAAAATCAAATTTAGAATAAACGGCATGCCATTTCCGTTGTCTTATACGTTGTTTAACGGGGCTAAGTTTGCCTCTGTCAGACGTTTTATTGAAATATAAACATTCAATCTATGTAGATTGAGTGAAGCATCAGCATGTTTATGTAAGCTACATGTACACCCCACTGTGATGTCGTAAAATAAACAACTGCACCCACGGCACATGATACGCCCTTCATTTGTAGACAAGTACTAATAAAACAGATTTTGTACTCAGCAGGGTAAGAATGTAATTGTGATTATATCAAGGGCCGTAACTCTGGACCGACAACTTAAAAGTCAGTGAAAATCGAACTTGACCTTTATTTTATCAGTAATAACAATGTATTAAAGTTTCAAAAGGTTGTATTGAAGGGCACTTAAGTAATGGAATGGAAACGAAATGGATTTCAAATTTTGGTTAAATCAGTATCTTTATTTGAAGATGTTCTTTAACTTCACCAATGAATTCTGTATTGTTGACGTGGTGATATCATTGTTACTTTTGACAACCGGAAGTTATTGTCGCTAGACAATGAAATAAATCATTCAAATGACTTGAAGCATATTCCCGGTAGGAATCGATGTCCTGCGAGAACATGTTATTTGCTGGGATCTGGTCTTGTTAGGGAACAACCATTTAACTTAAAGGAGAGGGTTATGCTTCTTATAATTGGTTTGAAATTTTTTATTTTTTTCTCAAATAGTTTGACACAATTGTTTTTAATGCCAATCAAACCAAATTATTTTTCCTGATCTAGCTGAATTAGAATATTTTTTTATACATAAATCTATTATTTCATGTACGTAAAAAGGAAGGCATGGGCGTTCATTTGGTGACTTTTATATTGAAAGTTTGGAATTTCCAACAAATTTGATACAGACAGCCAATATAGACTTTAAATTTGTCCAAAGTTACTTTGTTTAAACTTGTAATGGGTGTCACATATGGGGCAGGACATGCTAATGCTTTGGAGCATCTATTAAATGTCAGTACAAGTCACCCCCATCTTTGCTCCCTGTTAGATTTCAGTTTTCTATAAGTTCGTTATTTTATAGTGTTGTCATCTTGTCTGGAATTTCTGGTGATTTACTTACATTGTACATACATGCATTGTAAATCTACAAATCTCTTCTTGTTTTTCAAACGACCAAATTACACATTTATTATGCGATAGTTCATGTAGTTCATATATTACTATGACATGTCATTACATGTATGCAAACCTCTCTTACATCTACACTATTACATGTGTTCCTTTTAACCTTAACAGATTAGACTTTTAGATGGGTGTTTTACTCCAAAATATATTGTTTTAATTTTTAAATACTAAATACATCACATTTTCCTTGGATCATAAGAAGACCATAGAAATGGCTAATATTATATACGAACTCGCAGAGTATAAGAAAGGAGATCTCTTGGTACAACAGAAAAATATATTTTTTTGACAGTTTTTGGTTGAAGACTTTAATTTTGTTTTAAAAATAACAAACTAAACTACAAATTGTTTTTGTACTTTTGAAAAGCAGAATATTTTTTTCCTGTCAATGATGTGAAGGAATATATATTTTCCTTCATTTCAGAACCAGAATATTTGTTTAGAAAAAAAACAATAACACTCCCCTTCAAGTTAAATGGTTGTTCCCTTAGCGATTTTATATTACTTTGATGCAGTAGATTAGTACTATCGTAAATCTTCTTACAGTTGTTAAGGTCAAGTACATGATATTGAAGTAAAACACAGTTATATGGTGGACATTCAGAAGAGATATTCCGTAACCATTGAGAAAATGTGGAAAGTGTCATAAAATGAAATTTTCATAAACCCAGAAAATAGTAAATCTCGCTCACGTTACACATGTTGAATTCAAAACAGAATAAAAACTGATAAAAACTGGATGGTTTGGCCTATAATTGTATATGCCAATAGCGGAACAGACAAGAAATCCCGAAAATTGACGATTAGCTTTAAGCTTTAAATTTATGAAAAAAATACTTCAGCAGATGAAAATACAATTTCTGTTGAAACTGAAAGACAATAGTTAGTTTCACCTTATTTTAAAAAAAACTCGAACAAATTGTCGTGTTAAAAAAGGCGTCAATTTCTAGAATTTTGACAATAAATTTTCAGGATCTTCTGAAACAAATTAAAGTCAATTTCTTATGGCAAAACTTAATCGTAATTTACTATGAAGCCTATATTTTTAGCATAGATTAATGTAGTTGGCAAAAATAAGGAAAATAAATGCTAAATCAGACATTTCAAACATCGTGTACGTTTGCTCTTTTTTCAATGTTGTCGCCATTTTGCTGATTTTGACGTCAATCCGACCACTTCCGATTAACACGACAGGACTAAAATAAAACTTCAAGACTTAATCTTTCATTTTGAATAATAATTTTCCGTATAGTTCATGGATGCATTAAACTCAAAACTAAGCTTTTTTTATTTGCTTTGCGTTTATGTAAAAAATAATATTAAGATCATATTTTTGGATGTTATATGCAAAGTATATATATTGCCAAAACCGCAGAATACTCTGAAGACTTTAACATTTATAAGAAGACATATGTTGTTTGAGTGTTCACAGACGGCTTCTAATGGTATTCGGAGGTTTTGGTTGTGGCTGGTACAGTGTTAGTGAAAAACACAATGTTTAATGAATTTATTGTTCCCAAACAATGAACAAAGCAAACTCTCAAAAAATTGATAACGTCGAATTTATGTTGAAATTAGAAAATGAATCAACGTCATAAAGACGACATCATTTCTTTGTCAAATCTCGACGTTACTGAGACTACGAAGTATGACCTTTGCTTGAGCTTCAAATTCTTACGTCGATTCAGTTTCAACGAGGAACCAGACATAAACATGATTTCAACGCCGACAAGTTGTGTAGAACCAAAATTATTTCAAGGAATAGCCTGCTGGGTTGATATTTTCTCACCATATCGTACATAGACGATGAAACCTTTATTTCATGATATCTACATTGAAAGTATTATTTTTTATCTTACACTTCGTCAAATCTTTTTGCAAAGCATCGGGAGTGATTCACCACCGGCTTGCTATATTACGAGTAATGGGACTGAATTAGTACACCGATTTAAGATAAAATAAAATACAGCGGGGTACGATTATTCGTTCCTCTCAAGATTAAAAGTGACAGTTCACATAACATAATTAATTTTACCCAGAAATCATGATGCAACAATTTCGCCGTCTTCTACACACAATAAAATTAACAAAAAACTCCATCTTAACGAATTAAGGAACTAACTAGGGCGTCATCCGCTCGTCTAGTTAAATAAGATAATGTAATTAGGTCAGACGATCATCCTGTGCAGTATTCCTTGTAAAAAGATGGGACTTCATTCATAGAGGCATTATGGGTAGTAGTCACCAAAACTTTATCTAGCTCACAATGACTTAAATTTATGTACGAATTAGGTGTTTAGGTCAGATTCAGAGTTACTTCACCTGTAATTACAATTGCAGAATTACGTTCAAAACGAAATTTTTATTATCAAAGAAAAGAGTTTGTAAATTATAAATTATATCGTAACAGAATAACCAGTAAACTAAGAGCATACCAATCTGAATACTTTACAAAAGCAGTTGAGTCGGGTAAAAGTACAAGTGAACTCTGGAAACACTTAAAGGATATAAAATCTGAAACCAAACATCAAATATCACGTATTACACTTGAAGGTTCTGAAATAAGTGACCCAGGAGAAATATGTAGCCTCTTTAATACTCAAATTTCTTCGGTCGCAGAATCTTTAATTAAGAATCCAAAAACTAGTTTTCATTCACCAGAATTACAAGATTTTGTAAATAGAAAAGTTGATGATGTTGAATTTGCTTTTCTTTGTGTAACACCTTATGATGTTTATACTGAGCTATTAAAACTGAATGTTAATAAATCAACTGGTCTTGATGATGTGGGCCCAAATATTCTTAAAATGAGTGCGCCAGTTATTTTTGAATCTATTGCGCATATATTCAACCTAAGCCTTTGTTCGGGAAAATTTCCTTCTAAATTTAAATATGCCAGAGTTACCCCAGTTTATAAAACAGGAGATGTTTTAGATATGAACAACTATAGACCCATTTCGGTACTACCTACATTATCCAAACTTTTTGAAAAATTTGTATATTCTCAGTTATATGAATATCTACTTAAATATGATTTAATTTGCAAAAATCAGTCAGGATTTCGGTCAGGGCATTCTTGTCATACCGCTCTTACTAAATTTATAGATGAATTATTAAGTGAAATGGATAAAGGAAACTATACTGGAGTTCTATTTCTTGATTTTAAGAAAGCGTTTGATGTTGTTAATCACTCCATATTATTATCTAAACTTAAAATGTATAAACTTGATAATCTTTCTTTAAGATGGTTTACATCTTACTTGTCATGTCGATTTCAAAAAATTGGAATAAATAACAATATATCTTCTGCAAAACCTGTGAGTTTTGGAGTACCTCAAGGGAGTATTCTAGGTCCTTTACTTTTTCTATTATACATAAATGATCTTCCACTACATTTAGATCACTCAACACCTGAGTTATATGCAGATGATACAACGCTTCATTATTCATCTAACTCTGTATTAGATATATGTGGTAAACTAAATGATGACATGAGTAACTTTAATATATGGTGTAATAACAATGATATGATTGTAAATACTAAAAAGTCCAATGCTATGTTAGTTAGTTCAAAAAGAAGGCTAAATTCTACAAATATTGCCTTCGATGTTATGTACAACGGTAATTTATTATCGGAAGTGGCTTGTGAAAAACTCCTTGGTGTGCAAATTGACAACTCTTTATCTTGGAACCAACAAATAGATAAATTATGTTCTTTGATATCATCAAGATTAGGCTTACTTTCTCGTCTGAAATTGTATGTTCCGTATCACGGTTTATGTATGTTCTACAATGGATATATACTTCCTCTTTTTGATTATTGTTGTACTGTATGGGGTGAAACTACGAACAACAATATTGAAAAACTATTCAAATTACAGAAAAGAGCGGCAAGAATTATTTTGGGAAAACAATATGATACGCCTTCAAAACTTTTATTTAAAGAATTGGGTTGGCTTACTTTTCAAAATAGGGTAAACTACCACAAAGGAGTCCTGATGTATAAATGTACAAATGATTTAGCGCCTAGTTATCTATGTGAAAACTTTATAAAGTGTTCCGACTTAACAGGTTATTCTTTACGCTCGGCAAAATCTGACAATTTGTTTATACCACGTCCGAAAACTGATTTTATGAAGAGAACCTTTCAATACTCTGGTGCTGTCATCTGGAATAATATTCCACAAGAACTGAAAAATGCAGCTAATGTAGATACATTCAAAAGAAAGTATTTTGATTATTTACTGCAGAAACAGAATAGTTCTTAGTTGTGTTAATATTTATGTCTGTTTTATATATAACATTATAAATTTTGATTAATTGTTAATTATATATATATGTATATATCTGTATATTGTATCGAGGGCCTCAGGGAAGATTAGTATTTGTACTAACTGTAGTAACCCTCTATAAATAAAGTATTTATTATTATTATTATTATAGTTGAACTGATCGAAAAGTCGGTCGTATGGAAAATTCTGAAATTTGCAGAAAATGTTTCTTGTTAACAGAGCTTCAACTGCTGAAAAGAAATTGGAGCAATTTCATAATTTTTAAAACGTGAGAATTGTTTGAAGTTAAGCTTAGTGTTAATTGAGTAGAGTGGTGCATTTCTTCTGGTATTCAGTATATTTTTTGGTACATTAGTTTCAAAGAGGTTTTAAAAGAGAACTTCGGACACAGGGTGATGCCTGTAGCTAACGTGGGCTTCGACCAGTGAAATTCCGATTTTTTTTTTCACTTTACGTTGTTACAATAACACAGAAAAATCTTACCTTTATGTTTACTAGTAGTCGTACCCATGACTGTAAACTTATTTGGCAGAAATCGAACTCCGATTTTCTATCTGTATCAAAGTTGGATGTCACTTCCGTAAATATTGCTTCCAGTATTAGACATCATACATAAACCTAATGTTTACACCTACATCAAGATCGATACTAAATATTCTATTGATTTCTTGGTCTATTAATAGCTATTTTGTCATGGAATGCTTGGTTAACTTGCTCAGATCTTTTGTATATTTAAAAGTTAAAAATAAAATGCCTGTTTAAATTCATGATTTTAATATTATTCGTAGCGCAGGAATTAATCCATAAATGAAAATATTATTCAATTTGTTACTTTTCGATATTTTTTAACACTTGTTCTAGTCAAAGACATATAAAACCATAATTATATGTCTCTGTTCTAGTGAGGCACTTTTTGTCAGTGTATAAGTATGTAACATAACATACAAAAAACTTCCAACTGATGAGAGGGCCTCGGTGGCTGAGCGGCCCGATCCGCTTAACACAAACAAAAGGTTTCCAGTTGGGAGTTTCACCGATCATATGGATAGCTGTCTGGGCTTTCCTCCTCCAATAAGTATAGTAGTCACGATACAGCTGGGAAAATTCTGAAAGTGACGATGAACCCCTGAATATTGAGAAGGAATTTAAGAACGAGGTTTCATGGAATTTTTCTAAAAAATTCGATATATTTTAAGACAAAGGACTAATTAAATTCTACATCTATTTAACAGGCATATTAATTTCTTTCTTAATATTAAATTGTTATCAGTGAGACGTTATCCGGGGGAAGAGGGGGTGTCTACTCTCGATATACTGCATAGTACGAGTGTGCCGCAATAATGGGTGTCATTTTTCACATGCTGGTGTCAAGAACAGGGTCATAATTTTGATGAGATTGTCAAAATAGGGTAGGGTTTTGACCGGGACTTACTGGGATGATATTTTCATAAGCAAGTTGCTAAATAAAATGAATTTCCAAACTCATTCTGGTACAAATTTGATAAAAATTAATATTACATCCTCAGCCTGGAGACGGGAAAATTATCACTTATGTCGTGAACAAGGTATATAATTTGTCATGTTTAGTCATGAACTGGGTATTGTTTTTTTTTTCATTTTCTTGTCATGAACAGGGTCTGTTTTTACACAGACAGACGGCACACTTATACCTAAAATATAGGCAAGTAGCCCCCTCGGGGACGTTATATACATATAAGCAGAAGTTCATTAATGGACTTCTGATATTAGTATACTTATACAGTAACAATGTAGTATAATTCGGGAAAAAAATATCGAAAGGCAAGGTATTAATATTCTTCACGTTTCTATAACGTATAGATATGTGGGATGGCAATAAAAAGCGGTATCCGGTGGCTCCAACCGCAATGCAAGATAGCAACTAAAGCTTCTGAATGGTTGAAAATCAGCAATGTTTTAAAAATCTTCCGCTTTAAAACCACTCTGTAAAATATAACTGAATATAGTACATATAGTCTTTTGTCTTCTTAGAAATTTCAACTGATGACTGGCTTGGCACATGTTCCAAGATGGCCTCCATAGCTGTTTATGCAAATTACCCTTCATGTTTATGCAAATTTTTCTTCATATGACCAGCAACAGAAATGAAATAACACTTTGCATGCAGCATAATTGATCACAATTGTGACACTGAGATCCAGTTTTGTACAAATACAGACCCAAGCTACGATCGTTATATCCAATCCTATAAACAAGTTTAATACAGATTTCAACAAGAAACCGTTTTAAAAAAAATTATATCAATGGAAAAACCTTAAAACAGTTTTGAAAACCAACATGATAAATGCAATTATATTATGACATGAAGCTCCATTCTGACATTGGTATTCAGGTCTATACAAATGATAAGAATCAGGGGTCCAAACTTTAAAGAACAATCTTAAGTACCGTCAAAGAAACGCAATGATATTTGGTATAACCATCATTACAACATAACATTACAAAAAGTGTGTTATACGGTGCAAGGCCTTGGGGTTTATGACGTCTGAATCCCAGAGGTCCTAAGGACAAGGTATGATAAAGCCTCTTTTTGCCTTCTAAAATTATAAAATTATAAACTGCCAGATTAATAAGTTACCATCAGTTAAGTATACCCAAGTCTCCGCACTTTTAGAATATACAAAATATGTCCTGCGGTTGTGGCAATTTTGGATTTCATATGAGCACAGAAACACAAAGTTTGTACCAGATCATTCAATGATTAATTGTGACCAATTTTGGTGTAATTGTCTCTGTTGTTTCTGAAGATCTTAAAACATAATTCCCATTACCGGTAGGTTCTATATAGTAAATAATGTGTTGCAGTGGTGGTCATCTTGAACTTCCAATCATCAGGATAAACACAAACTCAGTAGAGGATCATCCAAGGATAATTTCTGCAAATGGCCCAGTGGCGTTACTTACAGTACAACATAACTACTTCATACAAATAATTTTTTTCACCTATTCAATTACATTTTTTCACTTAATTTTCCAATACTTGTATATTTTTCAAGGCATATTCCAATCTGCTTTTCAAGAGATCAAACCTATTTTTATGAACAGGCTTCTAGATTTTAAAACACTGGGAACAAACACAAATTCAATAGTTGCAGATCTGTTTGCAATTTAATAGATCAGAAACTGAAGGTTAGGCTGGAATAAATATTACATAAAAGACCGGTTCTTCAGTAACATTTCATTTTGATACCGCTTATAACATTATATATTCCAGGTGATGTCTACGAAAATGCAGACCAGCTCTCCGAAAACCCTTCAGGAGGAGATATTTATGCAAATAATGTCCAGGAAAAAGATATGAGCGTCAAAAATGGCCATGTTTATGGATCAAAAAAGGTATCACTGGATTACTGTACAGATTCTGTAATGGAAAATAGACGACAACATGTAGATTCCTATAAAATAAACCACAAGCGCCGCCAGGCGCTAGTGCATTATTATTTACAAAGCTATAGTTGTCGTCTATTCTCTTACTGAAACCATTTCATAAAAATTTAACTTTATGAGGATAATTTTCATTATAATTTAATTTTCGTACCTTATCTAGCAACCATGACGTAAATATAGTCTCATATAAAAATATGATTTTGAAAAGTGATCATCCACACGGTTCTCATCTATATATAGACTTTCCGTCCTTAGCTTTATCACGAAGACCTGCTTGATTAATTATTGTTAATTAGGCTGTCTCGTTTAGCAACTATGACGTAAATATTGTCTCATATCACAGGATTTCGAAAATTGATTGTTTG
>JAOXYI010474868.1:0-15807 GCA_028566495.1 Lithophaga antillarum
ATCTGAGATTTGTTATAAGCTATCCTCTGATTGGTTAATTTGGATGTTGAATCTCGAATTTCGAATTTCGCAACTCACATGATCATTCTGGGCTTTCTGATTGGTTTATTTGGATATTGAATCTCAAATCTCGAATGATCCTTCAAGGCTTTTGTACTAATTCATTACAATACACTAAAATTTATTCGATGCACCACATAATTTCAACAGATCACTCAAAAGTCGTTCGAAGACAAAGTTGAAAACCAGTAAGAAGTTTATTTTTAAGTAATCTTATCTGTGATACAACATTGACATTTAGAAAATAACAGGAAAATACTTCCGCCCTTTTGATAACCGGGGGTGGGCTTGTTGCATTCATCCCAACAAATCCCTATGAGATAGAACATCCAAAGACACAAACGAATAAGTTTTACAAATAAAATTGTAGGCTTCGGCCCATATTGGAATGAAAAGCGTCGAAATATTAAAAAAAAAAAAAAAACACCCTTTGGGAACATGAATTCCTCCCACATTCGTTTTATTCAGGCGTTTAATTTGGTTAAGATTGGTTTCTTATCTTTTTGGAGATATCCAATAAAACCACTGATTTTCGATTTGAAGGTTGCAGTCAATTTAGGGATTGAAAAGGGTCGACATATTAAAATTAACTCTTTCCTCATTTTTCGCTTTTTGTTTAAGTGTTTTATTTTGCTATAGAATGGTTTCTTATCATCTGTAGATGTGAAAAAAGTTGGGTTTTTGTTGTTGTTGTATCTTTAGGTTTGAATTCAATATGGAGCCAAAAGGGGTCATGTTAAATTGCATTCTTTCCCTAATATGAAAACCTTTTTAGCATTTAAAAATTCAAGTTAAAAACGTTTTTAAATATGCATAATGGTGGCAATAAAGAGAGAGTAACTTACAAGGTATCGAGTGAGCAATAGTATCGTTTCCGTTTGTTAGTAGATAGAACATGCAATTGATAGTCCATCCACAAATACAAAGACTACATACGTAAAGGCAGCATACAGTTAACTATTCAATATGGGAAATAAACAGTCAGAAATCCTAATTTTTCCCTTTGACTTGGGAGATTCTTGTAAAGTTGCATTTGAAAAGATAGCGATTGCATCAGGTTCAGATATTGGACGAGGTTTTCGGATATAAATTTGAAAGAAAATCATAGAGACCATCATGAATATTGCAGTTTGAAATAGGGTAATCCTTGAATTGTTTGTACCTAATTTGATTTCTTTTGGTTCTTTGGTTGAGGAGGATAGCATTTTATAAAACATCACTAATTTACAACCAATCAGAAGGCAAGGTAATAATTTTGGACAGTGGATTAATCGCCGGACACAATTTTGAAAGGATACAGTCCAATGATTATCTCTGCAAAGTTAAGTTTTATTTAACCTTGTTGTTCCGAAGCAGAATTTAAAATGTGATCCACTACTCTATGGCTTGTGTTCGATATAAATACATTCAGGTAGAGGGTTATTACTGTCACAGACGCTACTCAGTCAGGACTAAAATGCATTTTATCACTTCGACAATTTAATGGTCTCCATCATAATGATTAACTATTATGGAGTGTTCGTATCACAGATGATTTCGGAGATGTTTCATGTATCGTATTCATTATCTATTCTCTTTACGATTTGCCCAAATCAATGCTTTCACGATGGAAATTTTATAATCGTTATCAAGAGTGGGTTGACCATTATCAGATGATTACGAATATGTTCCTTGTATTGTAGTAATGAACTGTTCTCCTGACCTGTTTTGCGACCTGCTATCGGCTATGTACACTAGACAACACAACGGGTGTCAAGTATGAAGTTGGACATGCCTACCATTTCGGAGCACCTGATATCACTCCTGATTTCTATGGAGAACCGTCTTAGCTTTAGAGTTCAGTGTTGTGTCTGTTTTTGCTTCCATGTTTGTGTTTACATCTAATCCTTTGTTGATAATGATCTTGTCTGGTTCTCTGAATACATGATTAAATGAACATTATTTCGGTAATCTTCTTATTCTTTTCCGAATAAAATCAGACTACAGAGACCAAGTGATCAGCTCGCTCTACCGTTCATGTCGGATTAGCAAACATTAATGTGTTTGCTAGGATGAGAATCGGCCCTGGGCGGATTTATATTTTGCACATTTTTTCTTTTCTCGTCGACAATTGTGTAATGTTCTCCCACATGTTTTCTTTTTGACAGTTATGTATGTCCTTCTAGCATTTTTGATGGAATTTCTGCTTTATTCTATTCAATGTAATTAAAACATTTATATGCAATTAGATAACAGATCAGGCAGCATTAGGAAGCTAAGGCCATACTCTCCACATTATTACAAAATATTGGCTTTAAATTATATTATTTTCTTTCTAGATTTGGAAACATACTACTACCAGGATTTATCAAACATAATCATTTTAATTTGTACTTTTGCTTTATTGTAAAAAATTGTTGATTTATTCAAAATCCTTAGTGCTAGACATTCGTCACGTTTATATACATGTATCGTGCCGAATGAACATGTAATTACTGAGAAAACAATAATCGCAAATAACTATTATCTGTTGAAATTTGTTCATCGTTTACTCCCGTAAATTTTGTAATGCAGTAATTTAATTGTTTTCAGTCTTATTTGCTCGATTACAGTTTAGAAAACTGCTTTAACCAAATTCAAATACAAATGTAATGTCAAGCTGCATGTACGATACGTAATAGACAATTACAAATTATAAATTGTATACTTTTTTTCAAATGCCAGTTTGCAATATTTTACGATCCCGGTTTCCGGATATATTTATATTTTTTATATCACTATTTTCAGTGGTGACCATATTTTCAGAAAAATACAAAGTACAGATTTACCCAGAAAATATTTCCGTATGGATCATTTTACGGGATATTGTCTTCAAGTATACATAACAGCACTTTGCAGAACATATTCTCTATTAATATAATTGAAAAAAGTATTCATTGACAAATGCAGACGTAATACTAAACTTGGTGCTTTTCCAAATTCTCAATTTTAGGTTATAACAGCAGAAAACAACATATTGCTGACATTCTCACACAAAGTAAAACGGCAAATCTATGACAGTTACAATGTCGAAATTTTCAGGGAAATGAATTTATTATGTCCACTGTAAATGTCATTTTGAAATGGTTAGGTCATATTAGTTGGAACCATTTTACTGCTTGACAAATAGTCAGAAGACCAAAAACAAAAAGGAATAGCAGTCCGGTCACAACAAAATAATACCAGTATACAAATACAAGTGTATAACTTTTTCTGATCCCTACTCTGTTCCGTGTAATACATCAGTATTTTATGTCATTCGAGTACAGAAAATGCAACTGACAGGGTTAGATACGACAAGAGTTATACTAAACGCCATAAAAAAGGGCCATCAAACGACATTGTTTTAAAAATTAATGAATTAGTTAAGTCCATATGTTATAGATGTAAAATGTACCTAATACTAAAAAAAGCTACAGGTAAAATTTTTGTTATGTGTTCAATCAACAATATCTCTGGGTACTGTCATAAGCTAGAAAGGAGTTTAGGAAAGCAAAATGATTATTTAAGCATCACGGATCAAATCTTTTTAAGAGACTAAATTGTCAGACCGTGGATGAAAATATTCGATTTAACCATGACATGCGAAATAAGATTAAACATATAAGAATAAAAAATTCGAAAGAATTCTGGAAAATTCTGAATCATGGGAGAAAAGGGAAGATAACTAATATTTCTATGAGAACATTTTTTTTTTTTTAAGACTTAAATAAAAATAAATAAGACAAAAATATCGTTTTATCATACAAAACGAACTTAGTTCTAACATTACAAACGAAATATTAAATGGCAAAATCAAAGCTGGGGAAGTTAAAAAAGCAGTTAAATGTGTAAAATATGACAAATCACCTGGAGATTGTAATATTATCAACGAGTATATTTCTTTATCTTTAGAACACATGAATGATGTTTATGTTCACCTGTTTAATTCAGTTTTTCATTCAGGTATTTTGCCAAAGATATGGGTTTTTAGCATAGATATTCCACGATATTTTCAATTATATGCACAATTTGAATTGCTTTGTTTGAGAAACAAAAAATTGCATTGCGCATTCATCGATTTTGAAAACGTTTTTGACTTTCTTCACAGGAACTTTTTATTTTTAAACTTGTCGAAAATAGTATCAATGGTAATTTTTTGAGAATTACACAAAACATGTATGAGAATGTCAAATCATGTACTAAACATAATAATGAAAAATCTGAAATTTTTGTGGTGAAATTGGAGTAAGGCATGGAGGAAATCTGTCGCCCTTGTTATTTTCGTGCTACTTAAATGATTTACAACCATATTTAGAAGTAAATGGCATTAAAAGAGTTTGGTTTTATATGCTAATGGTACAATTTTGTTAGCCGAATCTAGTGAAGATCTGCAACTTATGCTGACTCATTTTTCAAGATATTTTGATGATTGAAACTTAAAGTTAACATGGATAAAACAAAAATTTTAATTTTTTCTGACGGTCGTATTCCGAAAAATAATAGGTTCTTTTTAAATAATAAAGAAATTGAAATAGTTAAAGATTATAAATACCTTGGAGTATTCTTTGTCAGAAGCAGATCTTTCCTAACAACAGGAAAACATTTGAAAGACCAAGCAACAAAAGCTCTGTATGGTTTGTTAAAAAGTTGTCGAAGGAATCATTTATCAGTTGGATATGTTTGATAAACCAGTTTTACCAATATAACTATACAGATCCGAAATATGGGGTTTTGAAAACTTAGATATCCTTGAACGTGTACATTTACGAGTTTGTAAATTTATTTTAAATTTGAAGCAATCAACTCACATTTTATAGTCTATGGCGAACTGGAGAGATACCCCTTTTCATTACAAGTAAAAATACGTATGATAAATGTTTGATGTAGACCAATAACAGGAAAAGAAATTTTTCTTCATTATCATACAAATTAATTCTACAAATTATATCTCGGAAAGTAAGTGGTTAATTTTTATTAAGAATGTTCTAGACAATTGTGGACTATCAAATGTATGGCAATTTCAAAATGAATTCTCAACAGAATGGATTTCAAAATGGGTTAAATATTGAGGTAGTACACCGAAGTAAGTCCAGTTACAGACAGACAAAGGAGCGAAAAAAGTGGGAATGGCATGAACTCCAAACGGAGTGAGACAAGGTGCGTCTGTAACATATATATGAAATTGTGTCTGAGGACATGATTTCACTTGGACATTTCATTATGAAAAACTGTCCGCGTCTATTAAATGTTGTACACGGTAAGCGGACATAACTTCATAATGAAATGTTGACTTGAACGAAATTGCAACATTTCGAATTTCTACTAAAAATCGTAGTACATAGTATCTGTGTTTGTCTTGAAGTGACTGAAGATTGTAACTTTGTGTTTGTTACTACAGAAACACCTGGTTTATAAATTAAACGAACTTTTATCAGGTGCAGTTATTTTATATTGCAAACAGTGGATTTTAAGATGTTTCAAAGAGATCTGACCTCAACGAACTATGAAATATTGAACATAGTTATATTTATAAAACTGATAAACAAATAGTAAATCTGCTTGTTTCAAACTTTATAATAATGTGATAATTATCTCGCTTTCTCTAGACACTATTTCAGATTATAAACATGTTAAATATTCTCCAGCGGGACTAACCTTTTTCAAAATCATGTCCAGCTGGCATACAATAAACCTATATTAATTATTTCCCTTCAACATGTTTTTCTATTCAATTTTTAAAAAGTTATTGTCCACCATTAAAAGTTTAAATAAATACGTATTTGGAATTTTCATGTCTTATAGTAGTTATGGTTATATTCCATTCAAGGTATAAATCCGAGGATCATTGCCAAATAGGTAATCGCTTCTATGCCAGACGACCTTTTTGTGGTCCAGTACATACCACGTCATTGATGTAAGCAAGAAGTGCTTTTTTCTGACGAATATCGGTAGTGCATTTCTCGTGCAGACGGTCGAACCGGGTATGGAGGTGTGAAGGTAAACGGTTTGCTCTTTGTTGTATAAAGGAAGTTGATATTTGGGGTTGGAGACAGCGTTATGGTGTGGGATTTTGTATCCTTCCGGTAAAAGTCGCCGATTAACTTTTGTTAGAGGCCATTAAATGCATAGAGGTTTAGAGATGAAATCTTGATTCCTCATGTTGTGCCAATATTCCGTGCTCATCTGCATTTACAGATCTTTCAACATGAGATTCCTCGTCCACATACCGCAGGGATATCAATAGACTTCTAAACGCTTAAATAAACATCCTTTACATACAGAGGCCATCCACCACCTCTAACATGGCGCCTATTGAACATGCCAGGGATAAATAGTGAATGATGGTTGAATGCAGGACAGTTATATCAAATGAACGGGAACGGCGTTCAACTGCATAGTGTTCTGACGGAAGAGTAGACTACACGCCACAGGTAGTCATTCAATGTGTCGTCGTTGCGTAGTCTGCATTCAAAAGAGAGATGGACACACAAGATACTGAATTTCGATTTTTACAGCAGCTGTATGACGCACTTTAATGGGATGTCATATCAAAATGGAAATGGGTTGAGGAATTTAATTTGCATTGTGACTATCCTAGTAAGTCTTTACTATCGTTAATAATTATTTCTAACAATGTATTTAGGTGGTCTGTTTTTATGGCATTCAGTGTGTATGTGGTAAATAGATGAACAACAGAGAAAAATAAATTTAGTCATTTTTATCCAGTTAATTTAAAACTATAAATTAATCCGAAGTATTTTATATCAAATCAAATTGAAATAACTAATATTTTTAAAGCATCATTCATAACAAACAAGCTTCTCTACAAATTGAAATTCCTTCCCAAAGGGACATTATATGAAGATGATGTAGACATACATTTTTAAATATGAATATAATCTTATGTCTTCAAAGACAAAATAATGCAACACCGCATTTTCAATGGTGGTACAATAACGACACTGTGTGGTGTCTAAAACAGACATTCGAAATCCTTTCTAATCACAAATTAAATTTTGTTCATCCAAGGATCATCTCTGTAATGTTAGCTACAATTTAACCACTCTTTGCGCATGAGAACATTAAAATGTGAAAGTTCCGACAGACGAAAATAATTGAAATAGATTACATGACCATGCAAATCATTTCAGCTGAAAACAAGTATACATTGCGCTAGAAATCGGCCTGGAATTGATGTATCTGTTCGTTCATCCTTTTTTCTCATCGACTCGGAGAATCTCGCTATGTCGTCATATGCACCTTGTTTGTTAAGCCCGTGTTGTAATTTCTTCAAGTGATTTTTTGATTATTTACTTATTTTCCTTATTTTGTCTTTAATGCAACTAAAACAACGTTTTATGCACGTTTTGATAAGCACATTAGGAAGCTACAGGTATACATTGCATAATTGTCAATATATCGGCACTTAATGACACTCATTCGTATAATCGGAAATATACCACCTCAAATTGATAAAACATGATAATCTTAACTTGAACTTTGAATTATAGTGGCTTAATTCTACATGTATATTATTATGAAAAGGACGGGTTGCGAAAGGACCCCGAATCGGCCTACAAGATAAGAAAAAATTCAAATGCAACCGAATTAATCAAAATCATGTGTATTTGATACCTGAACATATGTGTGTTTAAAAAGATGCACTAACATACATTTTAGAGGGTAATTATTTTGTCTTACAAAGGGAAATAACCCGCCCCTAAAATTATTTGATATTAAATATGTAAATCTTAGATGTGACTACGATAGTTAAAAATGAAAGAATTTGTTTTTCACTTATATCATATGAAAATTCATTGCCTTAAAAAATGAAGATACATGAGTCCTTCCAAGAAGATAGCATTACACGCATCAAAATTACACAACAATAACAATGTTTACGTTTATGTTTAAATACGTATGGCAGTGTTAAAATGAAACGACACATTGACTTTGCTTAACATCAAATTAATGTCATTTTGACTTTTCATGATATTTTCAGTATCAAGTTCTTTTTATTTCAAAGTGAAATATATGCTAAAGTCAAATGTAGAAATCGTCTTGGACAAATATTTGCACATGCTCAGTGACATATGTATGCATGGAGTGACGTTAGTCGAATTGGTTATGTTTTGAGAAAGATGTTGATTACCGTTTCTTTTTTCTTTTTGCTGCTTTCACCTTTTGTCTTTCATATTATAAAATCTTCATCACTGTTAAATTATTCAATATAAGTGTTTCTTCTTTTAAGAATCCGCTGGTATTTTTAACTATTTTCATGGTATACTAAAATGATTTTTAATGTCGTATTTTCGACGTGTTTATGAATGTTGTCTTTGTCATTATGATTGCTTTGCGCCTACTAACTTATTTCTCAATTGTTTCGTTTGGAAAACTACAGGTTACAAGTTATCTTCTTGATCTCTATATACATTTCAGTGATAACTAACTATTCTATTAATGTTTAAGCACAAATTTCTTTTTTTCTGGTCAGGTTAGATGATGTTTAGAATGCATGTGCATATTATTCAAAATTCCAACCGTCGTTCTGTACTGGTAACCACGTGATTAAAGAGGGCGTGGTTATGAAAAAAAAATGTAAAATTTATTTCACTTATTAAGTGTTCTTCCATTTCATGTACATAAAACAAGATTCTACGATGGGCCGAAGATCGGCCTTATAGCAACCAGTCCTTTATTTATTCTTTTAAAGCCATTTACTCCTAAACATTCGTCACGTCTGTGTATATGTATCGTGCCAAAAGAACATGTAACCGTAAACAGCAGTTATCTATGTGACATTTGTAAATCATTCATAAAGTTCAATGTCTGGGAATATTCACTCTAGTGAATGATTTAATGAAGTGATTTCTTTCTAGTCTTATTTTCTTTGTTATTTCATAGTTATATCCCTGCTATCCCTACATATGGCGTCTTTGTATTTCAGTTGAGTTACCAGAGCTTTTATAGTGACTTTTTTTACATAAACTGTTAACAGAAAAACTACTTGGACAGGGATATCGGAAAACAAGACTGGAATCGTCTCTTTGTACACTTTGCGGTCGCCATCACGATTTGATAGATCTTTTCAAATCTCGATGTCTCAACTGGTTGCAGACTTGTTTTCTTTCATAGATCATACCAATGAGTCCCTTATCCACGAATTTGACTTAATACTAGACGTGATTATTTGGATTTGACGACGGGTGATGCTAGCATAGCAGCAGATGATTACCATGTCGAAGCACCTGATCTCACTCTCATTTAAGGAGTTAGTGTAATCCATGATCTGCCTCTTATTTGTCTTTTCTTAACTGAACTATTGGCTTCAGATCACTGATTAGTACTCTACTATTATTTTCTTATTTACGTTTAAATTATAAGGTGCACTTACAAATTTGAAAGTTGCATAACCATTTTCAAATAATGTCAGACTTTTGTGTAACAGTAATGCATGATATTCGGACTTTGCAGGGAACATTTTGGAATTTCCTCTGCTAGGTTTGAACCCGGAACCTCTGACATCAAACCCATCGCCTTACATCACTGAGCTAACGCAGTCGGTGGAGGTTGATTATGAATCTACTTGTTGTTATAGCCAAAGGAAGGAAGAATCACTTCCGTCACATATGAAACATAATAATGTAATCAACGAATTATATATCAATCTTTTCTGATGCCATATAATCCTGTCTACAAGAAAATGCAAAAATAAATCATAATACAGATTGGGCAAAACTTCGAAGCGTTGAAGTAGGATTGTAAACTAAAGCGAAAAGATTTAAAGGGAATCCATACAAATTTATATACAGACGATCATGAAAATACACAGGACTGAAAATTTGGTATGATGAACGGAAAACGTGGAATGACAGAATGCATATCACAGATGAAAATTCAGCATGAAAAAATAAAAATTCAGATCAAACATACATTCGTATTTTATCTTGTAAAAGCGGATGTGTTGACGAAATATCGAACTGTGAACACAGTTCGTGTACAAGACGATTTCACTGTAATGACATAGACTGTATATCTAAAAGAAATGTAGTAAAAGATAAGTCAGTCGGTCCTGGGAATATCAGTAATCAAGTAGTGACACTTCCGCCCTAACATAAGACATTACATCCGGATAAAATACATTATAATTCAACGGAATCCTTTTTAAGTGTTATGGATGACTTCCATATACGGAAAAACGTAATTCATTTAGTTTGATAAGTGCAATATTATTTAGGTATTTAAATCAATTCTGTCGTATTACAGCTATTAAGCAGGGTAAAGCACTTTTCTTGTGTTCTTGCATAGAAACATTATTTCTTTTTCTAAAAGGTTGCGTTATTCTAATTTCTGGAAACATTCTTTCAAACACATGCTCTCTCATGCTTATTGACTTCATATATTTATTCACATCAGGCTATCGCCCTTACATGGAATGAATTTGTACAGTAGAAGAAATCCTGGAAACGACAAGAAGTTTTGACATAACAGGAAATCACTTTTTAAAACACACACACAAAGCAAAACGAGTGCCAAAGACAAAGTATTTTTTTCTTTCCTCGTTCTTTGGAATTTAGGATATTCCGACAATATTAAAAGGGCATAAATTATATATTTTTACGTATAAGAGAAGTAAATTTCGGATTCCTTGAGAATGAAAGAAAAGAATTATTTAAAGAAATAAACAATTGTACATATTACACAACTGATACAAAGGGAAACGGAAAAGCTTTAAACATTATTTAACATAGAAGTAGTATACCACAATCAGTTCGACTCATTTAATCCTGTGAAACTAATTCTTATTACATATTCGAATATATATCCTGCATTCGTCATATGAATTAGCCATAATAAAAGTTTTACTATATTAAATCTATCGCAGGCGCAGATTTCTTCTATGATTTCGCTAATCGTAATTGATTTTTGCATGTCTAAGTTGCATGTCATTGCAAAAATGTCTGAAAGGGACATCTGCAAGTAGATATTTACTTTCGTTCCTGTAAAATTCGATTCTATGTTTGTTTGGTTTTTTTTTCCAAGGGCAAGAACTTCTAGTTAGTCAAGGTAATTGCTTCAGTTGTTTTTGTCGTATTAGAATCGAAATAACTTATGGAAGCCATAGATTTCAACAATTGTCTGAAGTCAGATAGTAACATATCTTAGAGGTGATAGGCTCGTGACCTCTACAGGTAGCTGTGACCAATTACCTAGACCATTCAGCAATGGAGACACCCCCTCTAGTTATATATTAAACATTTACTGCATATCTTGATTTGTACATCATATATCGGAGTTGATTTTTTGAGGAATTGAAATGCATACGTCAGTGGTGTATCCAGGATTTCTGCTAAGGGGACCACCTGAACTTTTTTTGACAAACAATATAGAAGAAAATATGTTAGCTACGTTTGTAAGACTATGGGAATCCGATCCTCGGGCCCCCTAAATCCACCTCTGTATAAAAAATATGTTAGTTATGTTTGTGAGACTATGGGGATCCAGTCCTGGGGCCCCCTGAATCCGCCTCTGCATATGACTTGGTGAAGTAATTTGTTTTCGGCGTTATTTGATGGTGTTGTTTATGAAGTTCACATTTCAGACTCTAACGGCATTAACCGATTCCAAATAATGTTAAAGAAACAGTAGGCAATCAATGAAATCATATATCAATTGTTTCAGATGCAACTTTCTAATATTTTTTATTTATTGATATAAATGCATGTTTTGATTTGATACCTGTTAAACAATATTTACTTAAGTTTCAATACCTGTAGAATCCGGATCAGATGGAACAGTTTCCTAAATGACACCACAAAGTAATTGGTAGAAAAAGTATTTACTTACTGTCAATCTTGTCATAAAGTTCTTTTGGTGTAATTAAAACACCATTTACATTACTGAAAGAAAAGCTAGTAATTTTTACTAGGCAAACTAGTCGATTTACTGTCGATAAGATGACGGCTAATAAGTTCATTTACTAAATAACTAGAAGATTTTATAACTAGAGAACTTCACTAATCAGCCTTGTAGAAATAAATTTCACTAGGGCAGGTCAGTGATTTAATAGCTTACTAGAATTAAGCAGGTTTTTCTTTCAGTGATATATATATTTGGTAGTATTACAAAGCCTGACAATACTCAAATTATTCATGATATAGGCACGGTATTGCACTCTGTACTTCGTAGAATTGGAAAAAGCACTATTAAATATCGTAAAATGTTTGGTTTATTTCTATAGTAATTATAAAACATTCATTTATGCTTTTAAGTATCTTTACCACAATAAATTCATCACGTTTATATGTATTGAGCCGAAAGAATGACCATGAGGAGATTTTTGAGATATTTACTCTTTCTTAAGAAAGAAATTCGTTTTCGATCTTGTACGTTTGTTATTTTTATTTGAATTACACAATGCACAATAATGGACTTGAAAACTATTAACCTATTTCAAACAATGTTACAGTTATAAAACTAGTTGTTATAATGTATTAATGTTTAATGCCAATTATGATATATAGCGTACGTTATACTTGCGGATTTATCACCAGTCTATGAAAGTTTTAAAAGATTAAACCTCATTGCTAAATGAGATCCAGGATTCATCATACGAACTACGGCATGATAAACTTTACTGTGAAGATCCCTTCTATGATTCTGCTAATCGTAATTGATTTTTGCATGTCGAAGTTGTGTTTTGTTGAATAGATGGATAAAAATAAATGAGTAGATATTTACCTCTCGACAATCCAGTTGTTTACCAAAACATGTTCTGTACCAACTCGCTTCTTTGTTTTCTGTCGTTATCAAGGAAATTCCGGTTAGTTAATACCAAGACCAACACAGTTTGCTTTAGTTTACAACGTTGTTGTGTTTGTCATATTAGATTCGAAGTAATTCATGGAAGTCATATATTTGTTGTCATTTTAACATGAGATAGGTATAATATTTATAATATGTTAGCTCTCGCTGCCGCTGGGGGTACGAATATAATATCTATCCCATGTTAAAATTTCCAACAAATCTATGGCTGCCATGAAGTATTTCTTAATTATTTCAGTTTAAATAGGATGTACTGAGGAAAAGCTCTTAGTAAAAATATATTATTTAAAATATATATTTATTAGAACCGTGTTTTAAGCAATACGTATTATCAAAACAATTTAGATTTTCGTCATTGTTGTACGGAAAAGAAAGTATTGCAAAGGGTCAAAGAGGAATCGACCTATGTAAGATTTATTAGTTAGGGAAATTACTGGAAGGTTTATTTAAAATTGCAAGCTAATAATCCAATAATGTCAGTATTCCGACCACTAGATGGATAGTAATTCTTGAAAAGAAATGGCAGTTCATTATCGAATTTTCAAATTACCACCATTTTTTTACTGTGTAATTAAATTCAATTCTAACTAACCTACTTGTATATAATGAAAAATTCATTTGGTAAATCGCAGAATTATAGATAAAATCAAATTTTACCCTATTTCATCTGGTTAAATTGAAATTATAAAGTGTTTCCCTTTTTCTGACCAAAGAAAATACCAATGAACTAATTTGTGAAAGGCATAATTCAGATAAGATTTATTAGAAGTATTTGAAAAACAGGCATTATGTGGAAAAATTCATCTTCTTATATTTTTTCTCTAAATATTTAATGAAGCCAAATGTCTTGAGACACAAGTTTAACATGCAGTATTCCAAAATATTTTAAATGTTGATGCAATCACGAACACTGTAGTCTTTTAACTAGGCATGAGAAATAGTTAACACGTTTTTCACCTTTTTTCAGAATACAACTTTGAACATATGCTATCTTTTTAAAGTACTTTCAGTTTCGTATGGGACACCATCTTAAAGTACAAATTGCATTATTTTACAGAAAATTTTCTGTGTTGAGTTACGTATATATATAATTGTGTTAGAATGATGAAACGGACATAAAACATCTTTTGCAAAACAGAATTAGAAAACGTCTAACACCAGAAGAATTTCAAAAAAAGGAAAAAGGATGATTACTTTTGCAAAATCTTAATTTTTTAATTTAAAGAAACAGGGAAAAAGTCGATGGGATAGAACAAAAGGAAAAGTACACCTTCATAAAAATAATAATAACGAGAGAAAGACCGAACGAGAACAATACCGAAGTTCACAAGTCACATATGCATAGGACCAGACAAGGCTGTTATCAACAAAAGATCAAGCACAAACGTGGAAGTAGAGCACAGACGCATCACTTAAAACTAAAACCAGAACAATACGAACTTCCATAGAATCGGAAGTGACATTAGAGTAAGCATGTCCTGCTTCACTAGTGACACCCGTCGCATTACTCAGTGTACAAATCCGGTAACAAGTCATAAATCGGGAAAGGAGATTGGATAATGACTACGATACTAGGAACATGTCCGTGATCATCTATGATACGGACGCTCCATACTGGTCGACCAACTCGTGACTCGTGGTTACTGAAGTAGTAACTGGAAACTCTGTGGTAAATATGGTAAATCTGCTGAAAACATACAAAAAATTTAAAGATCAACCAATTGCTCCAATGTAGTTATACGTCTTTGGCGTTCTAAACTTTTGGCTCTGAGCGTTCCTGATGAAAGTTAATCAAGAAAACTTCTTCGAACGCAGCACATTCGGTATGTTTGACCTCGATCCAAAATGTTGAACTTACATACAAATGTGACCATTTCAGTGAAATTGTTTGGATTTCGAATGAACAAGCTATTTTATCAACAAACAAGGAGATAATATTTAGGAATTTATAGCAATATCTTAAAATAAAGCAAGAAATCCCCTATCAGAACAATTCTTTAACGCAACGCTGATGGCAGATTTATATAATTTTACATAAATGTATATGTCAGGTTAACAAAAATGACTGCATTTAATCGGGAACTACAACTCATCGATCAAGGCAAATCTATTTATGAAAATATAAATTGTTTACCACAAAGATATGTTGTAATAGACAAGTCAATCAGTCCTTGCCAAACAGTAACCATTAAATAGTGACATTCAGCAGTAATATTAGACACTTTATCCGGACAAGATACATTATAATGCAATAGATTTCTTTCAAGGTCTGTTCGACCAATTCCATATGCGTAAAAGACAAAATTGCTTTGTTTTGATAATTGCAGTTTTTACAACATGTAGTATATCAATTATTAAGTCTTGTTTATCCTTCAAACCGTTTAATTATCAAAGTTCTTTTTCAAATGGTAAGTCATTTGATTAATTTCTGTTATTATTTCGGTCGTATCCATCAATACGTTGTCACTATGCACATTCAATCACGTTATGCTTAATATCTTTTTCTCTCCAGTATGATATTCCTTGTGGTTGCAGTGATTACATGGTACTTCAAAGTCAAATTTAGTGTTTATGTTCGTTTCGTACTCCTACACTAAGGTGTTGTATACAGGCGTACGCTATCGAAGCATTTGTGGGAGTTCGTGTTATCCAGTCTTCAGTGGTTTATTTTTTACTTTTGTGTTTGTGCTGTTGTCTAGTTATTTCAGGGTGTTTTTTTCATTCATTATACCCGCACTTTCTGAAGAAAGTTCGGGTATATTGTAATGGGCCCATCCGTCCGTCCGTCTGTCTGTCTGTCTGTCTGTCCGTCTGTCCGTCCTTTAGATAATTTTTTTTCATTTTTGACTTTAGGTGGTTTATATTTGTGTAGTATTGTTCCTTGTTATCTGTAGATATGAAATCAGGTCTCAATTTTTTTTC
>JAOXYI010475973.1:0-15807 GCA_028566495.1 Lithophaga antillarum
GAAGACAAACTAAGTTTGATTAACTTGTGTCTTATCCTTTTTGCTATGCTTGAGCGAATAAAATATGTTTAAACTAAATATGAATTTGGAATAACTTAGGCGAATCTGGGAGTGCATAATCCAACAAGGTAAGCCCATGTTATTTGTCAGTTACCTTATGACATCTGATATGTATAGCTTTTCACCTTATGTGACCCTAACAAAAGTAACCTAGGCGCTTTAATAGTCACTAATGAAAAACTAGTATTTTTTATTAAGATAATACTGCATTGCCTGATTAACGAAATAGACTTACTTACTGACTACTAGATATTTCTTATTCTGACAAATATGTACTTCTGCCGTTACTAATAATACCCTTTAAACAAACATCGAGAAAGTTTCAAGTTATTGATTATATCATGATAAATATATATATATTTTTAGCAGTGACTGTCGCTTGATAATCATCAGTTGGGTTTTCCCGTTACTGTCTGCAAAGGGGACTTCTGCGAATGGAAATTTTGAATTTTATTAAAATTTCCGAATTAACATCTTGTACGTACAATGTATCTTACCGACATAAACACACCTTCAGGTAAATTGTTAAATTAGAAGTGTAATTGAAATAACTGAGTTTTTCCTTTAATGGCTTTTAAATTATTTTTCGACATACATCAAATGTATTTTAATGAAGTGTTACATGCCGAATTTAGTTTTAAATTATTTAAATAAAGAGGAGTTTGAAGATGGACTGCTTTACACGACAGGTCTTGACTGCTAAATTGTCAATTTGAAAGGTCAAAATAAACTTTGAGCAAACTTCGGAATGGTCCAGAGGACTGTTTTATATTGTCCACATGATTACTCTAGATTGTCAAGAGGGCATAATTTAGAATTGTTCAGTGGATTGGTCAAGCGGTCAAGAGGACATTGTCAAATTGACAGATTTGTCATGAGAGGAATATTATTGTTATCAAAGAGGATATGAGCTGCACAGTTTATAATCAGTCTTTTTTGTAATTTAGACAAAATGATTTATTATATACCAAACTTTTATTTATGTTTCTAGATGATATACAGAAAATATTATGATTCATAACATTTGAATAATTAGATTTCAAAGTTGAATAGAAATGATTGCAAATCATACCATTGAAATATCTTACTTAAATTAATCTGTACATATTGAAAGCAAATTATGATACGGTGAATTAACGGCGGTATTTCGTAATAATGCGGAAAACATTTTGCAAGTTGTTCCACATATAGGAAAGTCTTCTGAATTTAAAGTGTATGATTAGTGAACCAAATAAATTTATAGTGATCATCTTTGAAAGCATGCGTAGCTTCAAATTACAACAACAAATTTCCCATTTAATGTTCTGGACTAAATCCATTTTTTGTTTCTGTTGTTGTTTATGTCAAACAATCCTCTTCACAAAATTTGTCCTCTGATCAAACTTGTCATCTTGACAAAACCATCCCTCTCGATAAAATAATGTTTCCTTAGGACAATGTGCTAGTTAAATTGTACCGGTCCTATGGAGAATATGAATTTTGTTACGTTTTTAATACCGAAATTAACCATGACAGCTCAGCAAGTTAATTTGAATGTAAGGTTAGGACTGCACCTTACTTTAGAATTTTTTATGCATTAACAATACTGTAGCCATGATTACGTCATAATATTTTAGTCAGATTTTCTTGACAATGAGTCATGTAAGGAAAAACCTAATGGTAACAAGGTGACAAATCTTAAGCCATAACTAGCATACAGATAATCACGAAAAATACAAATTAGAGAAAGCTTTGATTAGTAGGATATCACTATCAGTTTGAGTTTGTACATTAGATTATCAAGGGAGAGAATAATTTTTAGAATATATCAATTAAAGGTAAAACCTGATCATGAAAAAATAGACAAACTGAAAAGCCGATCAAACAGAATAAACAATAGACTCATTGTCTGATGAAATAAAGGAAACTTCGGACATTGCAAACTACTACAAAAAAGAAAGCAAGTTGTCTGCTATGAATTTCAAATTTGTTAAAATGAGCATAATATCGGGGCCGCAGATAAAAATACATGTATTCCTTAACGAACAACCATTCGATTTATACAAGATTGGAGAAGCAGTAAGATATCTGACCCAGACTATATAAGACAATGTGGGTTGTTATGAAAGAAGACAAATCCATAGATGATTAATTTTTGTTTTGTTTGTTTTTCTTTATTTCTTGATTTATTTTTGCCCTTCCAAAAAGCGTCAATAAATGGATAAAATTAAGACATAGAGCAACAATAATAGTAATGCAAACAAACATTTTGTAGAAGGAAAAATACTTTGCTGACGTAAAGTCAACAAAGAAAAGTATTGACTTTGTAACACGCTAAAAGTGTATGAATGTTTTTCTTCCTGAATATCACAATGAAACACTATAACTACACTTTCAATCAGATATGAAATTGTGTTTCTATCTCAGAAACGTTAAATTGAAATATCCTGGTTCGAAATTTCTTGATGTCCGAATTTGTATTTGATTAGAACGTTTAGAAATTTTCCTGTTCGAGTGTTAATTATTAAAATTTCTTCTTTTAATAGCCCATTTAACAATGCGAGCTTATTTTGTTTTCGTTATCTACAAAGTCAAGACCTTTGAAATTCTATGGTTATACTATAGCTATAAAAGTCACTACTTGTTTCTGGTATATGAACATACAAAGAGTTGAAATGTTGCGTTGTGAAGACGACATGCTGCTTATAAAATCTTTCTTTGTTATGTAATCCTTTCTGATTATTATCGGATTTAATGACTATTGAAGTCAACAAAAACGTGAAATTACTAATTTGCAAAGAACCGGTAAAGATGACAACTCTTTTTAAAAGTGCGAAGTGAACATGTATGATGATTAAAGTACTGGTGATGAATACACATTGCAAATGTACTTAGGTCTTGTTATTTTGAGGATTTCTGTTAAGCTGGTAAACACCTTCGAATTAAACTGGATTAAAATCTAACCCAACTTCATTAAAGTATATTTAACCTATTGGTGCAAGTTTAATTTTGGTATCTTGACATAAATGCAGTTGTATCTGAGTAATTACGCTTTCAACATGTTGAATTAATAATTTTATATACATTCCATTTACAAACATTAAATATGCTTATGCTCAAGACTAGATCTCTTTATTTATAATAACTACATTTGTTATGATTCATTTTAATAATGTTTTACAGGAAATTTGGTGACTTGTCTATCATATGTTAGTATAACAGCTCCAATAGAAGTTCGATATAAACAGGAAAAGTTGTTATTTACATGTTCTCCTGTCGACGTACAAACCTTTACTTCTATATCAGAAATCAGTCTTTTCAAAAAATCATCTACAGTTTTTAAAGAAGTTGTTAGTGTATTTGTTGATACAAGTACAGGTTTAACCATCAACAAAGTTAGATGGTCTGATACTAATATGCAAAGTCGTGCTACTGTTAACACTGCAATAACTACTCCACCAGACCAGGCAGGATTGGAGGTTGAAATCAGTGCTGATAACGTCCAGTGTACAGATCAAGGAACATACCAATGCTCAATCAATGGTAGCACAAATAGTGGTGTTCCATTATATAGTACTAGCGCTCATATAGATGTTGGAATGAAAGGTAAGACAATAAAGATTAAATCTTTCTGTTTTGTTTATGATTATAATGGGATTTATGATTATCTGTACGTTTTGTTTCATTCCACCACTGTAGATCTATACAGAAAAGAAAATTAGGCTCATAAATAAATACCTGACAGTTTGTAAAAATTTAAATATTCATTCTTGATTTCTTATTAAATGGGATTCTTTCCACTTTGCATCCGCCATCGTCTGTCGTCCATCCGTTGGCGTTAGCTTTTAATATTTCAGTCTTCTTCTCTGAAACCACTTGACCAAATGAACCAAATTTTGCAGAACATAGTCGTTGGTGGTCCTTTTCAAATTGTGACCAATGACTCCAACATGACTGCCGTGGTCTTGGATTAGTAGAAAATTGCTAAAGCTTTAAAAATCTACTTCTCTAGAACCACTAAGGCAAGTAGAACCCTGAGTGGTCCTTTCAAAATTATATTGGCTTAGTTGATTCGTTATCAAAGAAGACCGTCACAAACGCTTATGTAAATAAGTGATCATTTTACAATAAATTAATTTAAAAATTCTTCTTCCACTAAATTTGGTACATAAAGACCTTGGGTGATCCTTTAAAATTATGTTGGATGATTGATCCGTTGTCAAAGCTGGTCGCCATGGCAAATTAGGTGTATCTTCGCAATTTTATTCTTCAGAATCACGGAGCCAAATGAAACCAAATTTAGCAGAAAATCTGCTTTAAAAGTCCTGACCAAGTTTTGTTACTTGTCGATGTGAATGATCTTGCAAGTTTCTGACGAAGTATTACTTTTTTAAATGAATGGCTGCCACAGGGGACAAGTTTAACACAGATACCTATGGGAAATATGCTAAAGAAATCCTCTTAGAACCACTGTGACATATGGAATGGAACTTGACAGAAATGTTCTTGACATTGCCTGGCTTTTAATGATTTGTTTTGTTAATAGAGAGCTCGGTGGCCCAGGAGTTTACATTTAGATCTACAGATACCTCGGCCTATCACTTCTAACATCTGCAGTCGCTCCTGCTGCAGTCGGGTTAAAAAGAAAAAAAAGAGGTGGACTCGACTCGGATCTCACATAATATCATTTAACATTTACTAGCAGATGATCGTTGGTTCTCTCTGGGTACTCAGACAACCTAACTAATAAAATGATTACTACAATATTATGTCAACGACTTCCAAAGATACTTTTAAACAAATTTTATTACGATTTATTTTTATAAATAATGTCTGTTTAAGAATACGGTCTTAGTGGGGACATTATGATTTCGATATAACAAGCATTTAAAAATACATGATTTAAATAAATTAAATTAAAAGATTCATACGGTAAATAAATAAAGATAAGCTACAGTGCGTTGTTTATATTTGTATCAGATCTCGTGAGTGATTTGTCAAAGGAGGATTTGATATGGCCTCTTGTTTACCCCTCAAACTGAAAAATTATAAAATGTCTGTAAATTATCAATTATCACCATTTAAATATTACAAAATTTGTTTACGTCTTCACAGTAATCTGTTTTCGCTTTTGAGCCTCAAAATCAGCAAAATCCTTGAAAAAAGTGCAATATTGCCAGACAATGGCGCAATTTAGTTTTGTTGAAACTTAAATGCGAGTCAGACCGAATAAGTAATAAATATAAGATGTATATTAGTAAGATACATTGAAAATATAAACATTTTGATAGTTCCCGCTCTTGTGTATACTAAATTCTATTAAAAGTAATAAAATAGTATAAAATTTATACCTCATCAGACAACACTAAAAAAAATAAATTTCTGGGGGAGAAGTCAATAATAGAATAACCATTTCATATCCTGGCCGACGGGCAGTCCATAAATCTTAATATTGCCCTTTTCTTAAGTTTCCATTAAAGCCTATTTAACTAGTTTTGATATGGATATCCCGATTGATCTTCTGTTACTTTCAGGTACAAGTTTATAACTGCATCTGACTCAGCCTTTATATAAATTATTCAGTGCCAGAACAAAATTCAGTTTATGATTCGCAAACGCATTGTCATACCTACCATATTGTTGTCCTTTTGCATTATTGTCATGATCACAGGTTTTAATAATTCAGAAAATGTGAACGGACTTAATTTTACAATACAGCCTTGTAGTAGGGAATGGTAATGAATATATATATGTAGTAGCATATGTAAAACCGTGTAACGACTATTACACCAAAAAGTCTGTTACAAAAGTTACATACAATAAAATAGAATAATGGCAGTTTTGTATTTGATACTGACTTTATTAGCCTAAGGTTGAATGTGAGCCGAGCCTATTAGGACGAGTTTGATATTCTTCATGATGAAGTCATTATGAAAACCTAAAATATTATTATTCTTTTTATTGGTAATAAAAAAACAATTCAAACTGCAAGTTGATAAAATTCACTTTTAAGCCTGAAGAAATATGAACAAAAATATAAATCGACGGGTATTTGTTCGCCATATCAATTAACATTAGTGAGATTTCGACCGATTATTACTTTCTGTGTAAACATGTATACTATGTTTAGATAAAATCGACATCGTGTTTGTTTATTTCTGGATTCGGCTCACCGTCAAACATTGTTTGGACCTTCTAAATAATCATATCCACCATAATTAGACTGATAGCTTATAATATTGCCCTTGTCTGGACCAAATACACACCTCAATTTTTTATTCAGGAAAATTGCTATCTGTTTTACGTTTGATGTGCTAAATATAAATGTTGCTTGTGAGCGTATATGTCAGGTTCAACTTTATTCATAAATTATTATAAAATCACAATATTCATGAATTCGAACGTATTCTAAGCGACAGCGAAAACTGCACGCAGATTATAAGTAAATTAACACTTTTTTTTTAACTAAAAGAACTTACTTTATATTTGGGAACAATTTGTTTTACGGCTTCCTAACATGCAACGTATCGTGAATTTCATGGGAAAAATATACTGACAACAAATTTGATCAATTTTTGGAAAATAAAATGAGAAGAAACTCATAACAGAAATTAAACTGCAAGATAAAGTATTCATAAACAAATGCACCAATTTAAATACATGTTTCTGTCGTTCTTCATGTTGAAACCATGTTAAAATAGCTTGCAACAGCCTTGAAATTTGAATTTGAAAATAGCGACAAAATCTTTTCTATATATCGCAATACGTATGAAATATATAGCGCTAACACTGGAACAATTGTTTTATGAAAACATCCATTCTTCTTCTTATTGAGAATGGTTGTACTTGTAGATTAGTACTCACTGTAGGTTAAGTATTCATGTTGTTTTATGTCTAATATAGTAGTACCCTTTACGTATATACATAAAAAACAGTGTATGCAGACAAGGCGTGAAGAATGAAGATTTATAAGGGCTACGCATGATTATCTGTTATCTGTATTTTAGACTGAGTAACTATATTAACTGCGTGAAATACAGTTAAAAGGAACTGAAGCGCAATGAATTCTTGAAATTTCCTACTACAGTGATTCTGATCGGTGTCAGCCATCGGTCATTCCATCATGGTCGATACCAAAACTAACATATCTTTTCATAATGAGTGCTTAAAAATAGAACTTTCCGTTTGTTTTTTCAGGTTTTCCTTTCTGTTTGACATTGAATATACATGTATCGACGTAGTTGATTAGCTTATTTTCCTAATGTAATATTAGATATCCAGTCAATTGAAACTTTATAAATAAACCATAAACAACTGCAGTCTTAGTGGTTAAGTGTTGAAAGTCAGGACAAGTTGACTTCCATCGGGCAAACGCCATTAGTGACGAAAACGAAAAAAATATACTAAGGATGGGTTTGAGTCTGATTGTGTTCAAATTGTGATAGTAAAGAGCATGTTGAAAATATTTCAAAGACGTGGTCTTGGCTATCAGTTCGAACACAGTGACTGAGACAATTGTCTAGCCAATATTCCGAGCAATATCCATACATGTACCTTCGGTACTACAAAAATACATGCACAAGTTCTCTTTGTTACTTGATTTACACGAAGCTGGTAGATAATTTTATGACCAATAGGGATGAAAAAATGTCTGATGCCTCTCTTGCTGACACTTTTACACTTTCAGCAAAACACTGCTTTTTTGAATAAATAATGTGTTGTTATTTTGACTGCAGATATTAAATGTTTTGTTCTTTTTTTGCACTTTTAATCTTTTGAACTAGATGGAGATTCCAAATGTCAAAATTAATATAAACAAGAGGTACAAAACATGTACTTGGTGACCCAGTTACACATTGGCTACAAGACACAAGACTTTAAGATACTAAAGTATGAACCTTACATTCTTGATAAATGTTGTAATATAATGTATTAAGATTTGGGTTCCTAGAATGTGGAAATTTACAGCAGTATATTTTAAGCCCCAAGGACCTGGATTGTGGTCCCGAAATGCCGGCGTGACTTTTTCTGAATGTGCGAAAGATTTCGCTTGGTTCAGGACATTTCTCCTGGATCAAGTGAAGTCTGGCTGAATCACTGCTACTATTCATCAGAAACGACACGATAGACTGAATTAAGCTATGTTGCAGCGATTTAACTCAGTAAACTAGGTGATCAAACATGGGAGAGATTAAAGTTGTAAAATTAATGAAACTGAAAAACTGTGTCGGGAGAAACACGTTACTTTTAATTTTTTTGCAGTTGATGCACAAAATATCAACGAAATCACGGCTAGTCCACCACAACTTGCTCCAGGTATTTATAGGCCTAATACACTGGTTAGTTTAAAATGCACAGGTGATGTTGGGAATCCACCTAAACACCTGAGGTGGTGCATCAGGAGAGGTATTGTTGACTACAATTTTATAGGCTATCCAAATTCACAAGATATCAGCCCAGGAATAGCATTCCTGTCAGATTGCCAGTACAGGAGAACTTCAGTCCTGACTTACAATGTATCAGTTGATTTTGAAAAAGTGGATTTTTTCTGTGAGACAGGAGGAACTAGTACTACCTGTGGACACAGAAGTGCCATTAGAGCAAGTTATACAATATATAGACGTAAGTTATTGTTTTGTAAGATAAAATGGATAACGTAGTTTGTTTTGTGCGTGATATGCATTTCCCAATCTATAGTCATTTTCATACTTTTATTTCATCGTCAACTTAATGCCACTATATACGGCCGATAATTAAAGTGTAGGCGGTAATTTTCGTTAAAAAAACCAAACTACCAGTGTAACAAATATTATGTAATATTACTTCTCCTTCACGACTCAATGTAGTTCAACCAAACTTTCAGGAATTCATTTAGAATCAAAAGGCATTGTGCACCTCCTATTTGGTTTTGTGAATGTTCGTTTTTTTTCTCGAAAATTTTTGCCGTTTTCACGTACATAGTATTTGCATGTTAACAGTGCTATCCCGGGTGCAACTCCTCCTAAGCCAGTACAAAACTTCAAGAGATTACTCGGCAGAAATTATAGATGTGCATCTCCTATTTTATTTTGATCGAAATTGAATTTTCTAGATTTCTAGTTTGTTAAAGTTGTAATTCTTTCTGTTGAGATATGGAACCTGACGGATATTGAAATCTTAGGAAAACTGCTAAATATACATTTTTAACCCCGATAATAATCTTTTTTACTTATCAAACAAGTGTTCAGTAAACACTTTCAATTGTCTACGGCGGAAAACGAATTGAACTATAAGACCAAATACGCCACAACGGACAAGTGATTAATCATAAAAATCACACCAACGTTAGTGATCATAATTTTATATCAACTAATTGCGGGATAAATTCTGATTTCTTTTCTTTTTTTTTCCTTTTTTCTTTTCTTTTTTCTTCTTTTTATTTTGACTTTTCACACTTCAACAGATAATGGGGCTTAGTTTGTTAGATGCTTTATACTGTTTAAAGACTTTGGAACTTTAACTCCATAAATTTCCATGAGATTTAAATAAATGCTTTTTTATGATCAAGCGATATCATTCATCAAATTTTGACAAAAATTAGTGTTTAAAACTGTGAAAAAATTCTTCCCTTGTCATTGATTCTGGGGGAGGAGGCGAGACACGAATTTTAATTTATACGATTACAAAATCTTAGATTTTGCTTGGCTCTCCAACTTTTCAGCATAAGCAGTACTAAGCAGACATCAGTTAATTGAAATGAGCATCTAAACTGGAAGAAAATTTCATTTCACAAAAGTTATGAAAAGTTTTAATGCTACTTTTTGAAACAAAGCGAAAACATGTCATTGCTGTTCGTTGAAATGGTGATTAGTGGAGTATGTATACAGTGTATTTGTAAATCTATCCGAAACAAAGACTTTACCAGAGAAAAGGACTAGCAGAAATACCTAAAAAGGAAGTTCTTATTGTCTCGCTCCGAGGAGGATACGTTAATGATGTCCGTCCGTCACATTTTTGTCCGCTAATATTTTTTATCGAATTTTACAAAACTTGATGGAATATAACAGCATTCTGTATAGATATTGTTAAGAAAGTTTGTTTCAGTAATATTATATATACGTTCGCCTATCTCCTCACAGAGTTATAACTGATTTGGTCTAACTCCATGGAAAATAATAATATCAGGTGCTGATGTGCATATTGTTACGAAATTCCGGTCCAATTAGTTTGTTTAACAAATTCTTTTTTTCAAGTACCCTTTTTGTAAGACCTGCATCTTATGGAAAGAACTAAATTTCGGCATTAATTTTAATTCATTTGGCCATCTAATTTGTTACTCTTCTCCAACATTAGTAATTTTAATTCATTTGGCCATCTAATTCGTTACTCTTCTCCAACATTAGTAATTTTAATTCATATGGCCATCTAATTTGTTACTCTTCTCCAACATTAGTAAAAATGTTGGAGAAGAGTAACGAATTAGATAGTCAAATGAACTAAAATTAATACCGAAATAACTGCAGGCCGATTGAACAATGTTCACAGCAAGAATTTTGATATGGTGATTTGATTTCTGTTTCATGTACACATAAAGCCTTGTAAACGTACAAAAACATTAATCTTTCTTAATAAATTAGCGGTTGTAATATAGCCTTTAACCTTGCCATCAAAATACTTACTAAAAGAAAACTGAAGGTCAAATGCTTACATTTAATGGCATCTCTTGCTGAATCTGTATTTACTATCGACAAATGTATTGCTCAGTTTTAGCTTCACTATAGATAAGATCTGAGAGGAACAGATTAGTTCTTATTTGTTAAAAGTTTCACTGGAAATTTATACTGACCATCTTGAGAAGTTTTTGGTCATAAAGTCTTTTTAGAAAAAGTCTCATTCATCTTTGTCAAGATATTCTAAATACCTGAGTTCAATTGATTCCTGAAGGTCTTCTTTACTTTTAGTCAGATGTCTTTAGATATCTAATCATGCTTTATGTAAATTTTCTTCGAATATGAAAAAACGTATCAAAGGTTATAATTCCGTTGAGAAGGACGGCAGTAACCAGCATTTTAGATGCCCCAAAAGCCATTGTTAAGCCCCGTACACCCCGATTAAACTATACAACCAGAATGGGACTGGCATCATTTGATAAAGTTTATTTTACCATATCGACACACTTTTTGAAGAAATACAGCTTACAGTAGCTATTATGACGCTCAAACTGAAATTTGGCATTGTTTCATTAGGAAGCGAATTTGCAATTACGAAGTATTCTGATTTATTTCGGAAAAAAGAAATTAAAAAATATTTGATATTACCCACAGATCTTCAAATAATATAAATATATGCAACCGTTCTCCCTACGACCTAGTTTCTGTGGAAAGTCACAGGCTTTTTTTTAATCTGAAGTCGCCTGCGACGTTTCTGGTAATGTATGTTTATTTCATTGAGGACCTCAATTTTGTGCTCCACCGCCAATGAAATATACATACATCACCAGAGACATCAGATTGAAAAAAAAGCCTGTGACTTTCAACAGAAACTACCTAGGACCTAATTACATCTGAAATGGCTATTTTTGTTTTATTTTGAACCATGAAAAAATATATGGTGCAAAACTACAGGTACACCTAATACTGAGAATGTACTAAAGTTTTGTGAAATTGAATGGAGAGATTAAAGAGGGGTAGTCGATACAAATTGGTTACGGACAGACATACATATATACAGATAGTCAGACGGAAACAATGATCACTATATATCTCCAGTATTCGCGGGAGGTATGAAAATAGACGTATGATATGAAATATATAAATGTGAATAAATCCGTATAAATTCGAGTTCCTGGAACAAGTACATTTTAAGGATAGTACAGTGCTTTAGTCGTTAGTTTTACGAACATCAATGGAATATTATTTAAAAAAAATCCTTTATTTAGACCAAAACAAAATAATGACATATTGTCTTCGTAACTATCTATTTATATTTTTATGATAAATTTCCAATGAAAAGGAATTGAAAACTGTTTAAAAGCGAAAGGAAAAGATAACACACTTTTGTTAGGTTGACACATTTTTAAACATAAGAGGACCAAAATCTTATTTTACACAAAAAGAATAATACAAGGCCTGTTTTAAATATTTATGTGTGTTTACAGTTATTTCGTAATTGCTGTGCTAAGATATAAAACGCTGAATTACAAAAGATGCATTTTCTGATACAGTGAGTGACGTTTAATTACGTCAATTTACGAAAACGTGACCATACGAATACTTGACGAGAACTAAAAAAAACAAGGGATACTGTGAGCATTACCCAACAATAAATACCCCCGCGTCCCCCAAATTTCACATATAATATGAATAATTACCAGTTCATGGTACTTAAGAATGTTTTGAAGTTTAATGATATTCCATGCAGTGGTTAAGTAGGAGTAGTGGCTTCAATATGGAACCCCTTTCCCAGAGCCTAAGTACAGGTAAGATGGCTATTTTCTAAAAAATTTTGAATTGAGAAAAAAATAAAATATACGATTCACAACTACACCTCATACTGGAGAATGTATTAAAGTTATGTGAGATTCCATGTTGTAGTTCAGCAGGAGTAGTGGATGCAACGTGAGATCTCCTCCTCCATAGTCTAATTATATGTAAAATGCCTATTGTATAAAACAATTTAAATTTTTAAAAAAATTAAATTTTTGATACACAAGTATATCCCACATATAAGAATATATTGACGATTCGTAAAAATCCATGCAGTGGTTAAGAATGAATAGTGGACACAATATGGAACGCCCTCCCCAGAGCTTAATCGCATGTAAAATGGCCATTTTCTGGAATGAATTACAATAAAAAAATAAATATATGGCGACAACTACGTCTGATATTGAAAAATGAGTTAAACTTTTGTGAAATTCTATGTAGTGGTTAAGGAGGAGTCATGGATCCAATATGAGATCCCCTCCCAGGACTTAAGTATTATGTAAAACGGCTATTTTCTGGAAAATTTTGAATTTTGAAAAAAATAAATATATGGTGCACAAGTATACTTAATACTGAAAAATGTGTTAAAGTTTTGTGGGAATTCAATAAAGCGATTAAGGAAGAATAGTGGATACAAAAAGGTTACGGACAGACGGACGGACTGATGGACAGACAAATAGACGGAAGCAATGATCATTATACACCTCCCGCTATCAAGCGGGTATAATAAAGTAGAGCCATTCGGCTTTACAATAAACGAAGCTCTAGCTGTATGTTCGGAATTGAATTAAAGTCTTTAACTAAGCCTAACTTTCCTCACTTGGTCACTGCACTGTAAATCATGTAAAGCTACATATAACTGAATTACCTAGTGGTAATACAATATTATATTTCTAAAGGTATATGTTATAGAAACAAAAGTACATTAATAAAAATCGTTGTTAATATTTTAAAGTATAACAGGCTACGTTTACACTTTCAGTAATTACAGGAACAAACTCATCAATACTGCAGCTCAACGCAAGCAGGGATGGGATACTAGGATCAAGTAGTCAACGGTTGAGCTGTTCTTATACGCTAGAAGAGGCAGAAACTGTACTTGCAATTTCTATACAGGCTAACTTGAATAATGTGTCAAAAAGCATAGCAGTCTTTTCCCCACCAAATATAGGAGGCAATGCATCACTTTCTTCTCCAGAGGGGGAATATTTATCTGGGCGAGTAACACTGGCAAACCCTACATCCTCCTCCAATGTGGCGACATTAACGTTCAATGAGATAAAATGTGAAGACGAGAAAGAGTACAAATGTATGATAATATACCTTGGTTCACACGATGCAATTGAACTGGAATCATCTGCATACACTTTTAGGGTCAAAGGTAAGAACAAATATTTCTACTATCACACTGAGTCTTGTCCATAATCAGCTAAAAACATTGCTCTGAACAGAAGGTACAATTACAAAATAATATACTGTATTCAAGTGTTATGTCAAGAATCTAGAACAATAACAATTCTGTAAAATATAACAAAAATATAAGTCAAGGAATGGCCTCAGAATTTGAAACCAATAACAATATTATATTGAAAGACAAATGTAATATAATAACAAAAAAAACCGACCAATTTAAGCGTATTTAATGTATGCATAATCAGACACAAACATCGGTGAACTGGAAACTTATGGATGTCCATATTGCAGCAAAAGATATTCATATGCACAACACACACTCAAGTTAAAATATTGTTCAGAATGCTGAATGAGTACAACAGTAGAATATCAATAACGCATTTTACCCTTCCGGAACACCTGGTGTCACTCCCGCTTTTTATCGGAGTTCATGTTGCCCTAGCTTTAGTTTATAGTGCTATGTCTTTGTTCTACTTCTACGTTTGTGCTTGTGTTTGATCCTTTGTTGATAACAGTCTTGTCTGGTCCCTATGGATGTGTGACTTTTGAACTTCGGTATTCTTCTAATTTTATTCTGGATACTTCAATATCACTTCGGAAAACCCAAACTAAAAGTTATTTTTGAAACATTGCCGAATTATTTCTTGCAAAAGAAACCAAAGAATGCAAACAAATATTTTCACGAATTGATGTAGTATATTATTACTTTTGAAAATATTTGTTCATCTTATTATTATATTAACGATTTAAAACTGTTTGAAAAAAGTATGTGTATGCATAACAAATTGAAATATTGGAGCAGGATAATTGCTTGAACGGTCTCTTGACATTTTACATCCGGATAACTTGATATAAAGTTTTGTTAGATTATAATTTATTTTTTTACTGTTTATTAATCTAAATTTGAATAAAAAAAAATAAATTCTGAGATATGTTTCAGTTTATTCCAAGAACATTTATTTTCAATGTTCCCGAAAATGAAACTTTAAAATTATAATTACAATCATGTAAAAGCTATAAATTTGCATTTGTAACTATTTAGATGTTAGTGAATAAAACCTTTATGATATTCTTTGGTTTGTCTGTTGAATAACTGGTAACGATATATTAAACAGAATAAATATTTATTTAATATTAATTTTTATCACATATTTGCAAGTAATATATTCAATTATGAATATGTGATAACAACCATATTTTCCTTTACGTATCACTGCCCTAGGGCAAATAATCGGTTATTTGTCCCGCTTGCTTCCCGACATGATTGCTATGTCAGTGCCCAGGACAAATACCCGGGTTCCTGAACTACTCATTTGACGACATCATTACAATATCAGTGCCAGCAGCGAATAACTGGCTATTTGGCCTACGCGATTAATGAGTTTGTTGTTGACATTACTGCGTTGCTAGAAACAATGGCGGACGAGGCAAATCGAAATTAATATTCTTTTTTACTCTGCAGGGGTTGAATATGTGATAAACAAATTGCTATATGTCCACTTCCATATCGACCCTGGTATCATACCTTGACCCATATCTGCCCCTCGAGAGTCTCGGAGGATGATAACAGGGACGATATGGAAAAGGCTATGTTGTAATCTATACTTATTAGAATGAGAAGAATAGCGAAGTTCATGAATCGTATATCCATAGGACCAGACTAGACCATTATTAACAAAGGATCAAACACAAACACAAAAATGGAAGCAGAACACAGACAAAACACAAACAAAACACAGAAAACTAAAGCTAGGACAGTACGAACACCCATACAAAACCGGGAGTGACACCAGGTACACCGGAAGGTATGAATGAGGTGCCACACGTAACACCCGTTGTATTGCCCGGTGTACAAAAGTCAATTAGAGAAGGAGAACGGGTAATGACTACG
>JAOXYI010477082.1:0-15806 GCA_028566495.1 Lithophaga antillarum
TTCCGAAAACACTTCTATCATTTATAAAGCTTTTTTTGCACATTTCGTTGATTTATTTGCCCAAATATCGACAAATTCATCGTAATTGATTACAATTGACCATGTTTTATTATAAATTTTGAAATTTTACATCGTATGGTATCTATTTTTAACGCTGTACTATTTTGACTCTAAAATATTGTCAAAATATTAAAAAATATGCTTAAAATGTCGGAATTTTTCATCTTCTAAAAAATCTAAATAAATTAATTTCAAATAGTAAAATTGAAATATTTTAACATTGTATACGTTGTAAGACCAATGATGCGCTGATTTAAAAGATTTTTGATATTACAAAATTCCTTTTTCTTATCGAATTTGTATTTCTAAAATTGCATATGACTGAAGGCGGGATGGTACGAAAAAATGCATATTTAGAGAATTCTGACCATATTTCGTTACCACGACAGGCAAAATATTAAAGTTGATAAAACAAGCTTTTCAGTGATATATAATTTATGGTGATGTGCTTTAGACCAATTAACGGAGATACTTTTTCTATTTCGCCTCTCCGCTAATAGTTAAAATAATATTCAATGATATTTGATACATAATAATAACAATACAGAGTTATTGTACTAATGTTGAGGAATATTATCCAACTAATTCTTCTGTCCCTTTTCGAAAAGTGATAGTTTTCATGTAGAGTCCTCCCCAGTATAGTGCCACGTCACTTCATCTGTGTTTTGAAATGATTGATTGATGTTTTCCCAGTAATAAATGCTTTATTCAATAAATTCATATGTACAATGTACAAATTATTAGGATATCTGATCAGAAATACTCTAAAATTGTATACACAAATGTCGAAACGACAAAATATTACCATAAAACTAGTAATAATAATTATTATTTCCAGAAAATAAGTCGGAATTTCGAGTTAACTATCTCGAAATTGGAGTTAGTAAAAAGAATTTTTACGTGGCTGTTAGAGAACAGATGTATTTTGAGATCACTGCTTACGAATATACTATTTTTCATAGAATAATATATTTCTGAGTGTTCTCTACTTGTTTCATCTAAACAGTACGATAATGATTAACAAACAAGACATAATTCGTAAAAAATACAAAAGTTCCAATATACTGTAGATCGATAGTCTTCATCCAATTGGAGCCAAAACATGTTTGTAGGTTAGACTGTCGACTATCTCTCACTGTTTGTTTTTGTTTTCATTTTTAAATTTGGCATGAAACAAAATTAAACATAAAGCGTAACCCAGCAGGCATCCTTTGGTCGAAAATACGTCAGTACGACGTTGATATGGGAAATTGAATCGACAAATTAAGGTAAAACGACATTGGACCAACGTCGAAAATTCGCCGACAACATCATTTAAACATCGATCCAACGTCGTTTTTTCGATATCGATAGCTTTGACGTTGGATCTACGCAAACACAACCTGAAAAGAATAAGTCTTTTTTTCGTTGATCCAGCGTCCAAAAGGTTCCTGCTGGCAAGTCACTTTAATGTAGAAGATTGATGATTGATTAGTTGATGGTTTCTTAACGCAACTTTAGCAATACTTCAGCTATATCGTGGCTTGAATAATCTAAATTATATAACACTGGAAAAGATAGTGAATAAAATAGGACAAAACATCCGTTAATAAGTATTAAAAAAACATACTAAAATAAAACATTTCATATCATAGTAAAACAAGAATCTAAAAGCAAAAGTTAAAAAAAAATAAGAAACTATATTTTAGTGAAAAGATTATAATTTAAAATTTGGTCGCCAGCGACATTATTAAACAAATCAGACATAGAAGCAGAATTAAAATGTCGCATTCTAATATCAGCTGTGTCAAAACATTCTAATAATACATGTTTAATCGAGTACATTGACACGGAATACACTCAGGAGCATCCTCATTCTTAAGTAAATAAGAATGAGTTGTCCAAGAGTGGCCAATACGACAACGTGTTAAAACAACTTGCTCTTTACGACTTTTGCTACAAGTATAAAAGTTTTTACTGACTAAAGGCTGAATTTCGTGCAGTTTATTAGTAGTCTACAAGTTCCAGTCATTTTGCCATAGATTTGACACATATTTCAAAATACAAGGTTTAAAATCAGTATAATGTATTGTACAATTAGATATAGGATCATCTAATGCAATTTTAGTTTCCTGATCGGCGACTGTATTTCCATGGATACCAACGTGACTCGGTATCCAAAGAAAGATAATTTCTTTCCCTAAAATGGTTAAATTTTTGTAAACCTCAAGAAATTTTAATATGAGAGGATTCTGTAATTTTGAATTTTGAATTGCTAGAAGGCAAGAAAGTGAGTCAGAACATATGATAAATTTGGTTTTGTCAGAAGAAGCAATGAACATTAAGCAAGGATGACTGATCTAGCTTCAGCTGTGAACATAGAGCTAGAAGGCGGAAGACGGAGGGACGCAACTCGCTGTTCAAAGACCACCGCAGAAGCAACCCTATCTCCATCTTTAGAAAATAAACGTATGATACCAGTGCGCACGACACGTGTTTCTGGAATAACCTTCATCAGGTACGCTCGAGACCAAAAATATTGGGAAGCCAAATATATAAAACGTTTGAGAGCATCAAAACCAAAAAGGACATAAACAGAACTGCCAAAACCGTCTAAGGTCAACTTTGTCTGAGGGAGTTGTAACCTTGTATCCAATGATATGCATATATCCCTATCTCAAGCAGCTCTGCTGACTGTAAAAAGTCCTATCACGGCTGTATGACGTCATACTTATCAGCTTCCCGCGTAATTTACACCGCAACAAATTCGTGTGTAAAAACATTAATTTTAAGCTTTTGAATACGATAAAGGTAATATCTTGCATTCCTGCTATATTGATATTGTCAAATATCAGACGTTCGACGGCACATGAAGCTTACTGGTTCGTTCGGTAGCGCTTACTCGCTCAGCAAAGCTCACATTCCAGCTTACGGCTTATATTTGACCATATAAATATGAAGAAAGCCAGATAATACAGTTTTGCAGTTGCAGTTTTGTACAGGTTATAACCTGCACAAATTTTTTGTACATGTTGTAATTTGTATGAAACAAAAATACAACTTATAACATGTACAAAATTGCCCTATACAAGTTATAACCTGTACAAAATTTGGCCAAAAAAGGGTTTCAACTTGTACAAAAGTCTTAAGAAAGATAAAATTAAATAAGCGTTAATACATTCCTTTAAGAACACAAGTAACTAACAGAACGTGAGAAATTTTTATATCTCTTTGAAAATTTATTTATGAAACTCAACTTTCAATTTATCATGAACTTGAACTCCGTATACAGGTAAAGTGTACAAACTGTAAGCAGTTAACAACATGATTTTGAATACAGAAGTCAAATGAAGATGTTTGATAGCCAAGATAAATTGTACCATGAAGTATTGGAAATGTCAGAGAAAAATTCATTTTCAAGCAACACACTCTCTTCGATGGAAAAATAATTAGTTTGATAGAAGGTGCTAAAAAGGCAAATGAGAGCACAAAACTAACTGGAAAAGAAAGAACTTTGCTGAAGCAGTATGATGTTTCAAAGGTTGCAACTGTTGAAAAACAATAAAAAGGAAATTTTAACACATGATCCCTGGCACAAAATAACGGTTGTGATTGATAATGGAGGTTCTGGCCCCTACTGTTTCAGAAAAAGGGACCAAAGGGCAAATTTATAAATGTTTGTTTTAATAAGTACTTCTATAGTATACCAACGAATTTTAAGTAGCTCTTACTGTTTTCGAGATAATAGGGCCCAATGGGACCAATTCCTTCGGTTATTAAAGACCCTACAGATGAAAGAAATATAAAGGGTGTAGTAATGAAAGTAAATGATCACGAGGGTTATAAAATTGCTACAAAAGTTGGACAGATAAAAGGTTATATGAGTAGAAATCAAATTGAATTCACAGCAAGTGTAACATTAAATGTATGAGATGGCCTGAGAATGAAATGAGTGTGAGAAAAATATTAAGCAAGTTTTCTGCAAGTAGAGGGCAAGGTTTCTTCCACCGTCAATGTAAGAAAGGTAACTGTAAATCAGGTAGGTGTAAATGCCGGAAATTTGAGGTATTACGGAATTTAAGATGTCACATGTCTGTAACTTGCAGTAATAAGTAATTTTTATTTTATCAGCCTGAATATGATTATACTTATTAAGGTGAAGTGTACGTAAATCAACGCCACGTAGCGGCGACGTTACTATGGATGACGTCCACAATAGTATGGGCGTTAACTGTAGTACCAATAATTTGGAGGGAACTCATAAATACGTACAACGTTGTGGGTTTTATGTTCGACATTGCTTTTTTCAAACTGTTTAAACGGATCATCAAAAACAAAAACTGACGCTATGTGTTCATATAATGTTTATCTGTTAAGACTTTGTAGGCTGATAAATACGGAGAGGGTATACTAGGTCGTCGCTTAATCCTGGTATGATCGATGCCGTTTTATTCTAGAAATGTAACACTTCCACAGGATTAACATACTGATAAGTTCACTACGCTTTAATAATAAATAATGATCAAAGTGCACTGAAAGTTTAGCCATATTAATGATCGATTAGTTCTCCTGAAATTTTCACTTTATGCACCGTAAATTTTCAGTTATCAAAAAAATCTGTTTTTGACTATTATTCATTAGTCTCGCATAAAACGTTTGTAAAATTTGAAAAATACTTGTATATCACAGACAGTATTAGTAATACATACTACAGAAGGCTTACAATTGCATTTTTCTTAACTGGTATTGTTAATAATTGCGTTCCTGCAGTGGCAAAACCAGTTTTTTAACAAGCAAAACAGAAAAAAATATTTTCTAAAATTAAGGAGGCCGTCCGATACATATCATATGTTCATTTACTGAACAATTCATATATATTGCGTATTCTGCATACTTGTATATACAGTAAAAGTAGAAAAAAATAGCTATGTGCTGACAAGGTAAAATTGCTTACTACCGTAGTTAATGTAAAATATCAAACTTAAATAGATAACTTTTTTTGTTAGCGAGTTATCCTATCTTTTCATTACTTCATTCTTACTTTTTAACGTAACACAAATTACAGACGCTATATACGTCTCGATGCAACGTCATGTTGAAACGTCGTCGTTTTTACACTTTTTAGGGAGATATCCGTCACTTTGAAATTTTCTACCATAAAAACTAAGCTGGTAACCATGTCTTTATTTTATACCAATCGATTTGTCAAAAGCGATAAAATATCAATTTTCCAAAAAATCCTATGGAGCCGTTTTCGAGAACATTCTTGTTGAGCTGAAATTTCGGATTTTTCCCGCCACTTTCCCCTATATATCTATGTTATTTACGTGCTGCAGTATCTAAATTTGAAATAGCTATATTTCGGAAACCAAGCTGGTAACCTATATATTTTTTTGCATTTTTCGATGTCTTTCATTCATATCTAGTCACATGTAAAATTTTTAAAAAATTATATGGAAGGGTCATTTACGTACACTTCACCTTAAGGATACCTTTGCAAGAGGGAGATAAACTTTGATATAGTTTACAATTTTATAGACTGGAAATCTCAAAATAAAGTATTCATGTAATTTCTGTGTCAACATCAGAGTACTTTTCTTTTTTTTTCTTTTTTTTTAAGTTGCTGAAAGAAAACTACGACTTCTTCCCACTTGACCGAGCGCTGTCATTAGCTGGGATGGGTAAAGACTCCACAGAAACCAAAATTGATGATCTTCTTTACCACGTGACATCGATCGTTGAAAAACAAAGACGAGAGGTAACCTCCTTTATATCTATACCATATATATATATTTATATACACATGTATTAATACCAATGAATTACTAATATGACAATTTTTCATGTCTACAATAATACTGAAAATACTTATTATAAAATAAGGTCATAATTTTCAAATTGAGAAATACAATTTTAAAACAAAGAAGATAATTTTACTATATAAATATACTGAAAACCCTAAATTTTTACCGAGGAAAGGATTCCACCATGTTTCGTTGTCTTAAACAAAATATTCTCGAATTTCGGTAAATTTCTATTGGTTGCTGTTATTATTTTTCCCGACAAAAGTAAATGATTTCATGAATTTTCCCTAGGTAATTAATTACAATCTAAAAGCATGGACTATCATTTTCTGTCGCAGAATATATCTTGACAAAAAAGCTGGAAACGTGCATTTTTTAATTTAAATTATTCATGTGCATAAAATAGCTAATTTTAAAAAAATATCTGTTGGATTTCATTTGAACTAGTGATCCACCTTTAATCAGAAAAGGAGCCTCGGTGGCCGAGTGATCTAGGTAGTTAGTCATATATACTCTTTATCACCGGCGTGTCTACATTGGTATTGTGAGTTCGAGGCTTTATCGAGGCGAGGTCTGCTCGACTCCAACCTTATTTGAAAAGGATTGTCAGTTTTCCTGTCGAAAGTAGGGGTTCTCATCGTGTACTCCGGCTTGATCCCCCAATAAAAACTGGACGCCACGATATAGCCGAAAAATTGTTGAAAGTGACGTAAAGTCTCATTCAATCCATCGATCAATCAATCAAACGTCTAAATCCTGTCGGCAATATTTAGACCAGGAGAAAATAACATGAGTCTACCGTGAAACATAAAAAGGAAAGAACAATTACAAGGCAAACCCTCTACAAACGAGATGAATTTTTTAAAAATGTTGAAGTCTAGAATTTTTGTTCTGCAAATGGCATCCTTATAATCCCTGTATCTTCTATTGTTTCTACATAACAACGCTTGATAGAAATAAATGATAACAAATAACCCAAATCTGGACTCAATACTTTGATACAGAAAAACGGGTAAAACAAGGTCTGAGAAGATATTAACATCGATATGCAATAGCAAAAACAATAAAAACACCATTGAAATTGCGTAGTCTTTTGTTTTTGTCCTTCAAAAACAAAAAAGTAGCTAATACACTGGTTATAATAGAGCATCGAAGAACATTATGGTCCCAATTTATGAGACAGGAATATATATGCATTCAATTGAAGCGTCGAAGCAATGGTTATCAAGATAATAATTACTGTTTGGAAACTCGACTTTGTAAATCGAATAATTTACTATTCTGGAAACAAGTTCGATTCATTTCTATTTTTCATCATTATTTTTAAAAGATATTTTTTTTTCTAATTAGTATTTCTGCGCAGATTGGCAAATTTATTAATTTAAAAATCAGAATAATTACGTACTTTTCTTTATTTGTTTTCTCTTATATCCTCATGATCCTAGTGAACTTGAAATAAGGGTATAAAAAAAATAGAGGGTCTGTTTAATATCTGGGCCTTTGCCTGGAAATTGACACAGATGGAAATCTCAAATCTAGGATTTATGGCAACATGGACAAGCGTGACGATTTTAATTTTCCTATCATCTACGTCCCTTTCCTAAGTAGTAATATACCATTTTCTCCGGCATACAAAACATGTATGGTGTTTACGTGTCTCAGTTGATACGCTATGCCAGAGTTTGTTCTAACTACATGAATTTCTCTGATAGTGGTATACTTCTTACCCAAAAACTACTTAATTAAGGATATGAGCCAGAAAGGTTAAAATCTTCGCTTCGCAAGTTTTACGGTTGCCATCACGAGTTGGTTAATCGGTGTAATATTTTAGTGTCTCAACTTTCTACTGATATATTTTCGTCATAGTAGATCCTACACGTGTCCATTTGTATTTACTACCGAATGTGTCCTGAACCTTTGCTACAGGACATGATTTTGGGGTTGCAAGACCGGCGCTACATGCATAGCAGAAGATGTACACCCTGTTCAAGCATCTGATACCACTCCATTCTGGGGTTCATACAATCTTAGCTATTTGACATTTTCTTTGCACTCATGAGTTCGAACTTATTTTGGTATACTACTTTTTATATTTCTCCATCACGAAGTCGAGGGTAATACATTTCACGAGATACCAATATAATTTAAACATCCATATGCACATTACTAGAGGTAATCAGTTGTACTCGAAACTAAATGTTTGGCAAGTCAGAGTACCAAATATTGTAGAGCATGAAATAAAATATGAATAAACAATTTCTTTATGACAGAGTTCCACATCAGTAACAACATTAAGCATTGAAATCACATGGGGTTCCTCTCTCATTCGAAATATTATGAGTAGCACTTATTAAAACCGTTTTCAATTCGAATGATGGAAGTACACAATTTGACTTTTACAGGTTTAATGTTTTGCTCTTGTGAAATACAAAAATATCTCAAGTCTTATAGCACAGATAATAGCTCAAACAACCAGAAAAAAGGGATAAAAACAAAGTTTGAAAAGATAACAGCGTCACTAAAAAAAATAATAACCAAAGTATGGATTGAAATTAGACTAGGTGTCTCTCTACGATCATTTGAAATGTTATGAGTAACACTTGTTGAAACTGTTACGCTGGTTACAATAAATCATCATAGGAAATTGCTATCTTAGTTAGCATTTTTGCCTTCAGCACACTAACAATATATTTATGCATAACTTTGTCTTCTATTTTTTTTCAAAGTTGAGGTAACTTGAACAGATTAATGTGTATAATCCATTTTTTAAATACTGAGTTCCCCAGCATTGAAACTGCAATCATTTAGATTCTGAAAATTCAGTATCGGACTTTGCCTTATTTCATGTTGCTGTTGTGAATTAGAATGAAGTTAAGTCGCCGATCCAAGTTTCATTGTTCTAAACAGTAGAAGATGCTAAATCGACAAGAATTTAATATTTAGTTCTCAAAACTTTGTCCCAAGTAACATTTGTGATAAGAAAGAAAATTAAATCATTACAACACCTGTTAAGCGTTTTGAGCTAGTTTTCTAATGATGATTCAATTTACAATCACTTTTTTTATCCAGTTTGATTGGTATTTAAAATTCTTTTTTAACAATATAACATCTTCGAAATCGAAACATTATCAATCCTGCTAAAATGCTAATACATGCCTGTTATTATATATTACACAACTAGAACTCGTTAGAATAGAACCCTGTTTTTTTCTTTCTTTCTTTCTTCTTTTTCTTTTCTTAATGTTATTTAAATTGTTCCATCTAATTATTTTTTTTATCGTTTTATGTTTCAAAAAATAGTACAAAACTATGTGTCACAAAAACTGCAGAGTACCCCACCTGGAGTCTAAAGTTAATATGTCAAATCATTCAGTTTCATTTTCAATGTTTAAATCTTTCTTTATCATATTTATTTGAACCAAATAAAGTTTAAAAATCACAGTTTACACTATTTTTATGAATTAAATTTTCGGAAAACATCAAGACTGTTATTTATAGATTTTTAATAATGTCACGTGGTACCAAATCAATAGACTGGTCTCACAAATCGAAAGTAAGTTTTATCATAGTTTAATTATATTTGTTTTTTAATCGGAAATAGTTTTTCCTGTTAATTATTTTAATAATAATAATGAATTGTCTTTATTGTGGTGTCTTATTTCTTTTACAAATGTGAAAAAACTGTAGTTGCAGTTAGGTCAAGGTAAACATTTTAATTGATATGCAACATCATTTTATAATGGCTTCCGAAAAAAACTGAAAAGTGGGAAGTGTTACTTCAGTTTATTTTGTTGATCTATCCTTTTTACAATCAGTCGTCTTTTGAAGCTGTCAAGGGCAGATACGCTGACTAACTAACAAGTTATTACATGCAGGTGACTTCAGTGCTGCCGTATGACTTAGCAAAATTGAAATCATATTTGAAAACAGCTTAAGTTTGAAAATGTACTTGAATCAGATTGTTAAGCCTTTTCCAATTAAATCTTTAAGTAAGATAAAGTAACGTCCTTATCCCCCTAAAAGGTGTACACATGTTCTGAATACTATTTTCATTCGGATATATGAAAGTGATGCATATACAATTCTTTTCTTGAATATACGTTTTCCCTTATCCATTTCATATTTCTATGTCTTTTTTCAATTTTCTCCATTTTGCATGTCCTGCATTTTTACCTCTTTTTTCTCACATTATTGGTTTGTTCTCCCCCCTTTTCCCTTTATACTCCCGTGGCCAGGTGCGATAAAAAGAAAAATATCAGCACCATCAATGATTATCTTCAATGTTTGCGAATTGTTTCCTTGTACGGTAATATTTGAGCTAACAATAATCCAAGCTTTCTTTATCAAAACTTGAAAAAATTGATATATAAAATCGTATCTTCATAAAATAATCTGAAAGTGACGATAAAATCCCAATAGCCCAGCCTAGATGATGCTCATATTCACTTCATCCAGTCAACTTGCTTCCTAATTACGAATGATTAGTAGCAAAGCACCCAAACTTTGTTATTTACTAGGTTTGGGGAAACATGTTTTAGTCATGTATTTGTATAATAAATTAATTTGTTTCTAGTTATGTTCTTGTCTTGAAATAAAGCCAGATATCTTTCCTATTTAAGTATGAATGAAGAGGAAGAAATAGTTGGAAGTGATTTCATTGGATCTGATGATGAGGAAAAATCAGTGGAAGATCTTGAGCGTAAATTACAAAGGATTGTACAGGCGAAGGAAAATTTGGAAAGGAAAAAGAAAAAGGAAGAACTTTTAGCAAAGATAAAACAAGCTGAAGCCGCATTGTCTAATTTACAGACAACACTATCCCCAACAAGTGAGTAGAAATAGATAAATGTAGTTTTATATAAATGAAGAAAAAATATCGTCGAGTACACCAATATGACCGAAAAGATATAAAAGTATCACAGAAAGCCAGTCATGCGTTAAATTGCAAATGGAGGGTTAATTAAATGAATCAGACAAACGTAACAAAATTGAAGGCTGATAAGATTGGGTTTAAAATATATTCACCAATCATATTCTTTGCTTTTTCAAATTAAAATAAATTCATTTTCTATGTAAAACACATTAATAAATGATCTGTTACAACTAGTCAACAATTAGTTGCCTACAGTTAGTCAATTTATACATCATTTATAAATACGGAAAAGTTTAAATTTAGTATACAAGACACACAGAACATTAAACAAAATTTAGAGAATTTTAGTATAGGAAGAGCACTATTGATATTTTTGTCTTCTTGTTTTGTTATTGTAGAAAGTGAAATTGACAAATGGTCTTCAGAGGATTTGATGCAGTTCTTTAAACGTAAAGGTATAATAGTTAAATCCAAACCTTTGCAGCATCTTCGAACGTTTGCTAAATCGGTTTCTGATGCCAAAATTCAAGACCACAAGACAACATTGCCTTCTTCGACTGAAAGACGAACTATAAATGAAAACGGAGAAAATTATACCTTTCTCAGTGTCAATGACTCTTCACTGTCCAGTTGGTCCGATGATATGTCCTTCTTTCCTTCCATTGATTATGTTGATTCGCACGCGTACATATTGTCGTCTGCAGATTTTGACCTAGAAAAGTTTAGAAATCTTCGAAAGGAAGAAAGTTATATACTGTTTAAAGGTAACTGCGTAAAAAATCTAAAAGTACATAATCTTGAACGAGGTTACTACTACGTGAAAGGTTGCTGTTGGTCAAGTAGCAACGATAAAAGGAATTCAGAGACTGTTTGGTGTCTTGTAAAGGATATTGGATGTATTCAGTCTGCTGGCTGCTCTTGTGTTGAGTATGTGTTATTTAGAAGTAAATGACTCTTTTAATTCTTAATTTTCAATTTTATTATATTTTAATACAATATAGGAATATATTCTTAAATTGACCTTATTATTTTATTCGTATTATTTAAAATATTATTAATTCCTTTAATTTAAAATGCAAATGATTATGATATTAGTGCAACAAATGTAACTAGAAATATATAAAGTAATCACTTTTCTTAAAACTCTCGAAGTATCTGTATCAAATTTATGCGCTATCGCGTCCACAGTTTTGTTGAAATATTCAGAAACGTTTTCCATCATTTTATGTGTCGTCAGATTGACTTTGTAGATTTAAAGATCCTAAAAAAAGAAGTCTTTGACAGTTTTTGACAGTTAAAAACATCGGTCAATACTGTGTTTGTAGAGATCAACAGAAAATCCAGTTTCGTTTTTGCTTAGTGTTTATCCCTATTCTGTGTGGCTTTAGTAGAATTGGCAATGGAAAAATTGTTAAGTACCATAAAAGGTGTATAAAGAATTTGAAAGGGTTTTATCCTTATATCCTGGATGCTATTTTTATTGCAAGTACTTTATCGAATGTAAGTTATTCTTTTTATATTTTTTCTGCTGACTTTTTCTACAGAGACAATGGTTGTTGCAATCATGTTATAGCATTGTTGTTGACACTGGCATCTTCCAACAAAAGCAACAAATCTGAAGTGACAAAGGTAAGATCACTTCATAAAAACCTAGTTTCCTGTTTTAATACAGGGTTTTCATGCTAAGTTTCGAAGGAGGATGGGGGTAAATAAAAAGTGAAAATCTATACATAATAACTTAATAACAAGTTGTTTTTTCCAAAGAGTTATTGAAAATATACAATAATTGTTACTTGTAAAAGAAAGATCTGAACAGAAGCCTATATGTTAGGATTACCTTTATTTATTTAAATAAGGAATCTGATATATAAAGCCTTGCCATCCTGGACGGTCTATCAACGTGACAAAATAAGCAACAACAATAATATGAATTACACAGACAAACTTTATTTGCTGCTATTTTAAGAATTTTTTTTTATTTTGAAATAGTTACAGAGATTAGACAAAAGCACTCAAGTAGATGAAAGTCCAGACATACCGTCACAAAAACCAGGAAGAATTAGAACACTGAAAGAAACTAAAGCCAATGACACTAATAAATCGGTACATCGGCAGAAGATTAGTAAAACTGATAATTCAGATGAAAGTGATGAGGAACCAGAGGTTTGGGTTCCACCAGCCAATAGTAGAAATAAAATAATTGGATTAAAGGAGGAGAAAAGTTCAACAGAATTCTCCAGACGCCAGGTGGAAAGAGGATTAAATATATCGGAAGAAAGAAAGCCTTTCGATGAAAGGTCAAAACAAGTTTTTGTACCATCTGAACCAGTTACTGACAAGACAAGCAGTTGCAATGCGGTAGCAAAGAGATTTCCAAACACCGAAAATAAATCAGATCTGCAAAAAGATTTGTCGTCATTCTCTTCAAAACCAAAGGAAGACAGTCTGGATGCTATATTTAGAAGATATCATCTTGATACAAGAAAGGCAGATCCATTAAAAATAAGTACAGCATCATCACAAAGTACATGTCAGTCATCAGATACCACACCCGCAATTACAAAGAAAAGAGAAATGCAATTGGCTTCGAAGGTAGAACAGAATTTGAAAGAGGTAAATTCATAAATGCAAATGTTAAATTTATGTATCGTTATGTTCTACGGCATTCTACTTTTATTGATAATATTTTTTTAATAAAATTTGACTTGGATAAATAAAACGTTTCCCCTGTCTAAATCTGACTTCGATGTTTGAAATTCTTTTCCATAGTATTGCGAAAAATTGTTGGATTTTCTTGTATTGTATGTCAGACTTAAAAGTGTAGGTCAAAGGATAAATTTCAGCCATTAAGTATGTTATATTATAATACAATAAAAAAATTATGATATCTTAACTTATCCATCTTTGATGAACAAAACAAATTACAAGTATATTTTTCATTTCACATAGTTAATAACCTATAAAAATAAATTCGATTTTCGATTTACCCCAAATGGACTATTTTCCTACATTTTGAGCTACATTTTGCTGTAGGAAATATTGGTCACACCTTACAGTAAAAATATATTGTATAAATTCAATAACTAATTTTAAATGTTATTTATTTTGATGTTAAGAAATATAAAAGTGGTATTTTTGTGTACATTATTGTTTTGCAGACTTTAACACAGTTTTTCATCAGAATACATTGGCCATATTCCTTACTCAAACGCACAAACAAACAAAGAAATATGTAGAAGGTCTATCTAATATGAAATACATCTTTTTTTCAATCATAATAATTGTTGGTTAAAGTCAGTGTCGTCTGACCCTGTCCAGATTAAAATTCAAAGGCAAGATTTTAATCTTTTTTTTTTCTATAATAATAAATTATTCATTGATTCTATAAGTACAGTAATAATACACTATTCTTAATTCAAACTCCAAGTAAATGAAAATACACAGACAAAAACTGTATAAGCATTCAAACGCCTTTACAATCTTACATCATTTGGAAAAATTTCATGAATATGAATTCTTAGCGTGCAAAAATTTCAATGATCAAGTTTTAGCCAAAATAACTTGTATCTGCAAACATTAGGAATAGTAATATTCTGAATGCTGGAAACACAGGTAAATTACAATTTATGTTTTTACTTACTGAACCAATATTTTCTTTAAAGCGATGTAATCGACTCAGCAATATGGTAAAGATATGCAGGGTGAACATCTTGTTAAATTGTGTGTTAATTTCAATGATACAAAATCACAATTTATTCCCAAATACCCAACCACATATCGAGAGTTGAGAGCAAAAAGCTGTCAACTGTATATAGAAAATACATACAACTGGCACCTTTTCGCTCTCAACCCTCGATATACAGTGCTCCCTCGTTATATTGCCACCTTTTGGACCTTACTATATTTCGGCGATATGCGAAGGTGGCGATAAATTGAAGGAGGACTCTATATGAAAACTATACTTCTGGTAAAGGGGGCAGAAGAAACAATGGTGATTAACGAGGTTGGCATATTAAATAGGGCCGTATAACGAGGGAGCACAGTGTATATGTTCTAATATCCTTTCTAAATACTAATTTATGTTACAGATGGAACAATTGGGATCAAGCATTTCAACTCAGAAATCAAATGTATCTGCATCTTCTGTATCACTCATGTCTGCTACTACGCCGATTTCAGTATCAAGCACGCCAGCAACAGATTATAGGAACGCGTACCCCATTGTGGGACCTAAGCCTTCAGTAGGATTAAGAACTAAAGCGTCTGCCCTGGCTCCACAACTAGTTACAACTAACTGTGAAAAAAGTTCTTCTCTAGAAACGCAAACAAGAAGTACGCCTTCTATCCAGCAGACAGTGAATACACAAAATAAAAGGATGTCAGGTGGTTTTAATTCATTTTCTCAACAAGTAAACAATAATTCTAATATACAGGCTCAACTGAATAATCCAACTAACCATCCAAAGCAAAATTCCTCTTATGCAGGGTTGTATCCTCAGCTTACGGATCCTTCCTCATCCGACCCTGGTAATTTATCGACATACATATCTCGACCATCAGATTATCTATCATACGGAGTGTCGAAGTGTAACAATCCGTCACAATACGGAATGCAGGTCCATGTACCCCCAAATCCGGTTTCAACACCTAACACTATTAGAGAAGCACCCCTTAACAACTATGGAATAGCATATCCAGGATCTAATGCTGCGTCTTATTTAGGTAAAGGTAGCACCTCTACTGTTAGACCTAATGAGCAGACATTTTCGACGATACCAAGTAGTGACAAAGGGCTAGGAGTTACGTCTCTTTCAAACGTTAAGTGGGAAACAGTTCGATCGGAAATAGATTCCATGGAAAAAGATATCAGAAGAAACCAGGTAAGATATATGTATGCTGTAAATGTTAATATTTGCATGCTTTAAAAATTATTATCGAAAATTAAAAACTGGTTTTGAATACTGCATTTTGTATTAAAAAAAGTATTGATTGTCAAAAAAATTTCCTAAAATATATTTTTTACCGAAATTGAAAAAACCAACACTGTTCATGCAGGACGGCCTAGCTTAGATCAAATTGCAAGAAGCTTA
>JAOXYI010478187.1:0-15805 GCA_028566495.1 Lithophaga antillarum
AGTCATTTGTTACGTATTTATCTAAATCCTAATTTTACCAAATTTAAGGGCCATTAAGACCCTTTGTGAACCTACTGCTTTGGACAAAAACAGAGCCGACAACTGTACATTATCTTTTGTATTGATTGGCGCTAGTATGGCTGTGTCTGCTTCTAATTAAGGGTCCGTTATTAATTTGTAGAAGTTGCAGTAATAAAATGAGTTCTAAAAATAGTAAAAAACTGAATGTATTTGACCAGCTCAACATCTTTTTCATCAATTTACTCAGCTGATACTATACAGCAATTTTAGTGATTAGGAAGTTGCAATGCTCGAAGACGCCACCGACCTTTATCCATCACTAACACAAAACTTATTAATGGAATCTTTTAACTCCTAAAGATGTATTATTTACATTATTTACATAATTTGCATGAACTACATAAAAATTAGTGTTTTCCTCATGATATAGATGACGTTAATAACTAAAGATAACATTGCTACCGGAATTTTCAAGTAGTGTTGTATATAGGATCAGGCAGAGAGCGGTTCATGATAAAATCAATTAACAACAAAGCAAATACATGTATATATATGATTAATGAACGTCAGTCGTTTTCTGATTCTATATTCTGTATATACTTTTTCGGAAATTTTGTGTTTTAGTTTGCCCTGTAATTCTGAAATGTAAGTATATTCATGTAAATAGATCATTGTCTCAACGTTACCACGCAAAACTTGGTAAAAAGATAGATAAATAATACAAGGTGATTAAGTACTTCAGAATGTATATGAAATATAGTATCATAGTTTTACACGAATTCGTTGTTGAAAAAGCACCATGTTTTCTGTAATAGTAAATACCTATATATTGTTTGAAATATGTAAAGACATAGATGTATTTCCTTCGGTGCCACTATTGTGTAGTAGTTTTTCAATTCACATGAGATAGTACTTGATACAATGCATTGAACCATTGTTTTTAGCTTCGTCATTAAGAGAAATATGATAGGCATTGATACTGAAGATTGATTTTACATTTGTTTCATTAGGATATTAATGCAGTAATATTACGTAACAGACAAAGGATCAATACAGTTTCATCTACTAATCGACACTTTTTGAATTCTAGTTTATTATTACTTTCGAAGAACAAATAATACTCAACAACTTAATAACAGGTGTACCATAACATTCATAAGACCCCCCTTTCTGTCCTAAAAAAAACCAATTCAATTACTGGACGCTTTGTAGAGTCTATGACGAAAATGCTATACAATACCTTTATCTAAAGGTTAGATACTTTTGATATACTGTTGAAAGACTAGTAAATCTGTCCCAGTATTGTACGAACAAAATACAGAATATTAAATTATAAAAGGAAAGCTTTTATACAAGAAGCATCAATCGTTATAATTTTGTCTCTAAGGGGTTAAATACATAGGATAAAGAATCAAAAGGATGCCTTGATTACTCTCGTAAAGTTCAATAATTACTTGTAATAAGTAAATTGGTAAATTCAGTTTAGTTTCTGTCTATATTATAACATAATCTGAGATAAAACATCAAAAAATTAAAACATTTTTCTATTTCAGTGAAACGTAACACTCCAAATAGGATGATTCAAGTTAGCTTATAATTGTACATTATAGTTACTTATTTTGAGTGCAATCTCGAAAGTTTATGGACTGCCCGGGGGCCAAATTGCGGACTTGAAGTTTGGAATGCTCCTGCATTGAACATTCGTTTTCTGCTTCGTTATTTCAGATAATATGACATTAGTGATGTTTAAGATTGATTGTATCTTTTGTTTTTGAAAATAATAACAGAGACGACAGTTAAGATTACTTAGTTTTAAATGTCAGTGTACATTCGTTTGCTTGGATTACTGAGTGCAACATTTTCGTCGGCTGTAGCAATGTTGGACTGGTTTTCTTGCAATAATTTGTGATTTTTTAAAAACTTTTAGCGATTTAATTGACGTTTTTACTCTCATCATATCCAACTCGATTTTAGTTTGTTATTTGTTCTGGGTGTACTGCAATATAAAAAGTTTCCCTATATTGCGTCAACTAGTTTTAATGGTTCGAAAAAAAAAAGATTTTACTATAATGCGTATCAAATACATCAAAACAAGTATATGCTACTTCATTTGAATAACAATAACAACAGATAAGTTAGAAATAAATTTCAATACGACATCCTGTTGCATTGAACATTCCCTTTTCTGCTTCGTCATTACAAACAATATGACATGCGTTGATTCAGAAGATTGATTCCGCCTTTTGTTTCATCATGCTATTAAGTTGATATTACCAGATAGAATCTACAAGATTAAAGTTTACATTATCCAAGAGACAGTCTAATCGATACAAGCCTATCTAACAACCAACACTAGCTGAATGGTCTTTTCTATTTTTTTGTGTGTGTCGTATATTATTCAATAGCATAGATATAATATTCAAAAATCATAAAAGTTACCTAAAACACACACACCGATAAATAGATAGAAGTATGAATTCATTTGTTTTGTGTTCTCATTAAACGTTCCTAAATCAGAAAACTTCTGTCTTATCCAATTGTTATGTAGAACAATAGAATATGTTTAAGATTAAGTAATTAAATTTCTTAAACCTATCAAGAGACACTTGGATATCTTGAAGAAAATCCTTTTATTAAAAGGTTAGATTTTACCTGATAGCTAATATTTGTACCTCATAGCAGAGTTATGCTATATTCACTTTGTTCGTACGTCCATACTGTGTTGCTGGACAAATTTAAAGTTGGACAGCATGCATGGCACTAGTAAACCTAAAGCAAAGTTATGGAGTTATGCATTAAAATACAGAAATGCTCAATTGACACTTACATGTAGCATTAAGTACCTGTACCAAGCCATAAATATGAAAATATTTCAAATAACTTCCTCAGTTGTGTTTGAGTATGTTGAGTGCGTTTCTCAGCTTTGCCAGTTCTAATTTAATCTTCCTCCTTGAACCTGGATAAGTACTGTCTGCTAAGTATGTTTGTTATTCATTTCGGGTACACACACACAGAGAGAAGAAGAAGAACTGAAAAGGAGAAGAAATGCCGCAGGTGCATATTTCTTTGATTGTAATTTAATCCCTAGGGAGATTCCATTATCAGTTTCTACACGAAAAATGAATTATACTACTAATCAATAAAAAAGTTATTAGTATACATGAAAAGGAAAGAAAGAGGGTAATTTAAGTTATATTTCTAAAGGGTAATGCTTTAAATGAATTGTTAAATTCAATTTTCTATCTATATTATATCATTACTAGAAACATATAGATATTTAGACCATATTGCATTGTCTTTTGGGCACAATTTTATATTTAATTATTTCATACAATTTTCTCCGTCAGCACTTTGTGAAATTACCATTGAGATAAGTCCTTCACATTCCAGATTGCTTGAAAAGCAGTTGTTGTTGACTGCCGTAAGTTAACTTGTGCGTAGCAATATGACTAGGCTTGTACTAAAAGTCCAGGTGAAAAAGACATGGTTTGTAGCAGATTTTCAATAAACAGTTCCAAAATGCGGTGCTTCTGTCCTAATGATTTGCTTACTATATGTAGCAAACATCTGTAGGTTTGAATGGCAAAAACAAAATGAGTATTTACTCAGATACATTAAGAATAAAATATTTCAGAATATTTAAATTAAATAATTTATCTGAACAATGCCTATTAGTTAAAGAGAAAGCTAAAAATTACAGTAAATTAAAAGTTTATTGATATATATGATATATGTAGAAAAGATTCTATTTATTTTTAAATATATACAAAGTATTTTTTTAAATCAATGTATATTCAAATAGTTCGGTATTTTCATTAAAAATGCATAATTTGAAATATTTTGTAAGATATACAAAATTAATTTTAAAATAACTTTGTTTTCAAAAAAGAAATTAAAAAAATCAAAATCTGTCTTTGTGACTGCTTTTGACCTGAGCAAAAATTGCTGAATGTTGATAGAAACCAAAAAATCTTTCTGTCCTAAAGAATAAACTAGAAAATTCTACGCATATATTGTTGAAATGAGCATATCGTGCATCAAATTTAACTATGGTATCTGTGATAAAGTATGGCTACTACTGGGTCACTGCCACTGCTGGTGGACTGTTACTTCCTGAGGAAATCATAAGCCCAGTAGCCAGTATTTCAGTGTTGGCATGAAATTACTTGAACACTTTATGAAATTTCCAGCTAGTAAAACTATTTCAATAATTTTTACCTCCCTCTTACAAACATATCCTTAGCTGGTTTTAGCTGTACTTGTTGTTAATTTGGAGGAGGGGGCGTTGCTCTTCAATATTTGACTTTCTTGGATTTTCAACTTTTGGCTTCCAGCACCACTGATAAGACATACGTTGGGGAAATAAAAGCTTAAGTCTTCAATGAAAGGAAGGACATCGATTTCCATAATATAAAATGGGGACCTCCCATTTGTTAATTTATTTTGTGATGATTTAACTTGCTTATTTTTTTTATATATTCAATTTTAACAAGGAAGATACCGTAAGTTCATTTCAATAATGAATAAATAAATAAAGAGGAATAATAACAACCATTCAATGAGCAAAAACTGAATTATTTTAAAATGGAATGGAGTTAAGAAATAAAAAAAAAATTATATGAGAAGTTACATTTGTTTGATTTGCAATATTTTGTTGCCATTTATAAATCAATGTTTTTCATAGGCAGAATTATGTTCTATAAGAAAATTTTTTCATGAAGGTCCCACATAATTTTTGTTAATTTCTGTTATAATTTGTACAGTTGTAACCCATTACCAAAAGATAGATATTTACAATATTATATACATGACTTTGAAATACCATGATTTCTCAGTGAAATAAAAATGATAATTTCACGAGTGAATTATCAAATTTTCAGTCCTGCGATGTCATAGTACTTGTTTTAACGCCGTCACAATTGTTAAATTCATAAGAGTCATGTAGAAGAAATCAAGTGCGTTTTTAATTTAACCGATTTTCTTGTAAATGCACCAACATCAACACCGAAAAGAATCTACAAAATAAAGTCTATCAGAGTATCAATAAGATGCCACTCATTCCCTACTCGTCAATGTTAAGTCATTCGTGGTATGCATGTATTTTTGATAATCGGAAAGATAGGTTAGTAATACTATATTTCGTTTTCTTAACTAAAGGGTAAATGTTTCGTGGTATAGGAAAGCGCCTGTAACGAAGACGTAAAATCATCCAATAACCTGAGTAACACTAATTAAATAGTAATGATTATTTATATGCAAATCTGCAACTGTCATTAGTACAAAACGTTTCGTATTTGAATTTCACTGCTGTTAATGCTGTTAACTGCACTGGAAAGACTCACTGTATACATGAAATTATTGCATTGCACCTATCCCAAGCAGCTCCGTGACATAAAAAATCACATCATAACAATATGATGTCGTAACATTTGACACCAACATCAAGATATTAACCCGAACTTAATAAAGTCCTGTGTAATATGGGTCACAACGAATTCATGTATTACGTTTAAGCGTTTGAATACGATAAATTCTTGCTCAATAGATACAGTAACGCCCTGGCGAAAGTCATATGATCAAGCTGACGAAACTCGGCAGCCGAAGGATCGAAATGGAGCCGAAAAAATTGACGAGAGATCGAATAGATAGCTCTTTTCGAACCCTTGTTAGCTCTTTCGCCTTTGAACGTCTCTGCCCCTCGACATCTTTTCTGACTCCTTGAAAACCTTTCTTGGCTCTTCGCTAATGATCTCGGAAACCGCAAAGATTTTTCAAAGCCTAAAATAAATTTAATTTAATTTTCTTTATTTTTGAAATCGGAAAATTGGTGTGTAAAGCTTAAATGAAAATAGTTATTTACATTCGGCACATTTTTATACCCATATTTCATGTAACCTGATTCTTACCCTGAGCTCGCCTTTCAAGGATTCAACGTTTACTGGCAAAAAATCATACAGGGGCAGTTTCTAGCTCGCGAATTAGTGCCGGGTTACGTCGATAGCTGTCTGGGCTTTCCTCTTCCAGTATTTTTACTAGTCATGATACTGCTGAAAGAGACCATACAACCCTTCGTTCAATTATTAGAATAATGATATAAAGTAATTATTTCTAGTCTATAACTAATTCATGAATTTCAAATTAAACAGTATTATCATATGTAGATTAATATGCTTTTAAGCTTATTAATTTCGAATTTGATTGAATGATATAACACTTTTATTAATCAAAATAATTGTAATATTTCTAATAACAATCCTTAAACTGGCCACTCCATTTTAATTACAGTACATCATTCTAAACATAACGGTTTGGCGGAAGGAGGCTAATATGGCCAAAGAAAGAACAGAAATGTATTAAGTGAGGTAAATCAAATGACAAAATTTGCTTTTACTACAATCTAGTATATAAAGCATAATGGTTATGGCTCATCAGAAGGCCAAGACAACTCAAGTTCTTAGATTTTGTAAATTTATATTTCGGACGCCTCATACCTGTCCAAAATATTTGTGTCGATTTTCTAAGGCAAGTCTTATAGTTATTCTAACTTTAAACAACTTCTGGAACTAACCCTTTTTGATTTCTTATTTATTATCAGTGACTGAATACATTTCAAACTTTCTTTTAATAAATCTCTAACTGATTGTTCTAAACTTCTTTTTTTTTCCACAAAGGTATTGGTCCAAGTTCACAGAATCGTAACATACCCGTCTATCGCTATAAATAATACTGCCCTATTTTTTTTTAATATTCTACGGATGACATTAAAAGATTGACCACAGACACCAATGCGTTCACGGACAACGACGAAAACATTCCCAAACCATAATACGACCTGATATAAATGTTACGATTCCATTTAATATCTACCTAAAACGAATGCGCAGTTCAAAAGCAAATACCTCATTAACCCTGGGTTAAGATAACACTTATGTTCGACATTAAATGATCTTTTTTAATGATGAAGAAGTTTCCATAAAAATCTGTCTTTCCTTTGGAAACAGCAAACACCAAAATGAAAATCCAGATTTTGTCTTGGAACAGACACAAAACTAGGAGGAGTGAAATCAATCAGTGAGATCCAAAGTCTACACTAACTTCAGTAAATAGGGTGACATGTATACTGGATTTGAAAGTTAAGAATACTGGATATACACAATGTACCAACTTTTCTGCTCAACTTTGTACATACATTTTTCTTAATATGCAGCAAGCTGGGATTTAGTAAATGTGCACATCTTTTTATCATGAAAAACATACTCTAGGTATCAACTGTTTAAAAATATAGTTCAAATATCTTTGGTTGAGGTTGCTGTCACGTCCTGATAAACTGTAATTTACTTTAACACTTTTGCAGAGTTCAGTTTTTCAACTAATTTCTGCTTTTAACATATTCTGAAGAATCATTTTATCTTATGCCCTATTGATGACCTCAATAGGAACATCATTATTATATAAAACAGTGAATACAAATTTTTCTCCAGTATATGATTGCACTTCTTGCTTTGTTTTGTAGAACTTCATGTTTTATTATTTTGTTCTGCAGTATTTATACCCTTATGCAATATATATTTTTAACTAGTAGATTATCAGGTTGAACTTTTTTACGCTGGAAATATGGTTGAGTGACCATTTTTGTGAAAATAATACGAGAGATCTAGCGCTAGTATTTATTATTATGGCAGGTTTAATCCAGCCAAGGTATTATAATGACTATAATGCCAATTTCAGACATGCATCTCATGCATGTGATTTAAATACATTTGTTGTAGGTTGTAATAAAGATAGATTTGGTTCTATCTCATGGGACCAAATACATGTAAAAGTGAATGTTCTAGTAGGACAAAATAAAATAGAATAATTTCCTTCAAGAGATGATTACTTAATGATAGCAAAACGAACTGAACTGCGTGATGTTTATCACAGATGATTACAATTACAATTTCAAAAACCTCAGAACTGGTAGACCATGTAGTGAAAATACCCCATTTTAAAGTCTAAATGAAAAAGAAATATTAAAAACCAATATTTAGGTCATTTGCTAACACACTACATAAAACTGAAAAATTTTAACCTTAATAAAAATATAATTACTATCAATAAATTAAAACAGAAGCTCAAAATTGCTAACGGAAAATACTGAAAAATAGAGCCTTTACCCTGTCGACGCACCTGATCTCAAAACACCATTTAGGAAGTTTGTGTAATTCCTATTCTGCATCTGATTTGTCTCTCTTTACTGGAACTCTATTACTATTTTTGCTACCGCATGACTAATTAAAATATTCAAAAATTTTTCAATAAAAATTGTTGATTTGGTGGTTTTATTTGTTTGTTTCAATGAAATTCGGTAGGGTTTTCAGCAGTTTTTCAATCATTTTGTGGTAACCATTTTTGATTTGTTAAAAGCCAGAGACGAAACAATAAAAAGATACCTGGATTTAAAAAAAAATAGATATTTGTCTCAGACGTCTTGATTATTGTATATTATCCTTTCTATTTCCATTCCAAATATTTTGAGAGGAAAAGTGTAATTACAGCTTTAAAAAATCATAGCAAGGCTCTATGGTCTAGGGATGTTCTAGCTAACATATGAATCGCAGAGCGACAGCTGTAGAATACTATCGAATATCCGACACACGGATAAACGCTTTACCACTAACTGAACTCATAGAAGCAAGCATGGAGAAACAAAGAACTGCCAGTAGCCCATACAATAACGTGGAGGAATGAAACACCTTCACAGTCATATCATTCCATTACATCTACACCTATTACTAAAGATGTGGACAATTCAAAGAGACAGAAAATGGAAGTGCTTTTAAAAATTACCGACATTTGTAGTTATGATCCACTGATTTCTATACAAATCTAGTAACTTTGGCATCTGTACATATATGTTATAGTAATTATTTCTAAATTATAAACTGTTAAAACAAACGACAAAAGATAAAAGTCAGGTGCTAATTGTTAGTTTTAACTGTTGTGTTTTAATTCAGTATAAAAAATCCACCAGTTTCTCAATTTCGAATTGTCAAAATTTGACCTTTTTGAAAAACAGTATCCTTTGAATTTGACAAACTTTAAACTTAGGAGCATCTGGGAGTTTGTATTGTCCTAGCTTTAGTTTTCAGTGTTGTGTTTGTATTCTACTTCCATGTTTGTGTTTGTGTTTGATCCTTTGTTGATAACGCTCTTGTCTAGTGATATGTGATATATGAACTTCGGTGTTCTTCTCATTTTATTTAGAAGAGTACTGACATTCAAAGTGATACCTGTTAATGATTTGTTTTTGTTCATTGGTTTCTAAAAATAAAATGAAAAATAAATAAGCTATTTATTAAATCATTATTTCAGAAATTTACTTACGTTTCGTTGAAAGTTTGCATATTATATGTTGTTTTGACCGAAAAAGGTAAATTAGAGATAAAATTAATTCTGTTTGATTCTTCAGTTTTTAAAAGGACATTCCTGTGGAAAAAAGAGATGCTCTTTTGCCACTAATTAATATATTTATTTTGTTGAATAATTTCTATAACTTGTATATTAAACGTTCACTATTTACTAAATGTCATTTATCTTTTTTAGAGATATACTTTTCCTATGCAATACACTACCCGATGCTCACTGGCCATATCAAAATTACATGTAAAATAACGTCGATACTCTTTCTTTATATTTATTCACCGAGTACACAGGACGACAAAATGCTTTCAAGAACTTAAATGTACTAGACAGTGGTATATGCGGTCTACAGGTTACGACTGATTCGCTATTCAGCATAAACTGTATACATACGGGTACATATGGTTAACTGATCAGGATTTCAGTAAACTCCTAGTTTTTGTTTCCGTAATATCAGTCAGACAACAGTCTTTCATTATTGCAAAATATTCTTGCAACAAATCAAATAATATACCAAAAATCTTATCTTTGCTATGAAGGAAATGTTTAGTTGCTATATACATGTAGTTGTATATTTATGGTTTTGATTTAGTCTCTTAAAACCAAACGAAAAGTATCTACAGAAAAGAGAGAGTAATATTACACTCAACAGCAAAGTATAATAGAATATTAATATTTTAATATAAAGACGACTGTAAAATAGTGATGTCTCAGTGAAATAAAATTATAAATTCGGTAGTGAAACTACATTGGTATATCAAACTTATCTTCACTCCAGCATTGTCATAATGCTTGTTTTTCTACGTAACAATTCCAAAAATTAAAAATAAATTAAACAACATCAACGCAGAAAAATATTCGTTTATTTGGTCGTTCATGGTATATTTAAGATAGATTAGTTATACTATATTTACATAGTTAGATGTACTTCATACTTCGTAACGGTCGTCAACAAAAATATAACGCCATGTCTGTAATTTTCTGCCAGTTTTATTGGTTGAAAATTAGAGTGTGTTCTAGGAAAATCACCTACCTACGGAAATGAATTGAACATCTTATCACATTAACGAATATTATTGAACTACATACCAGAAATACTACTAATATTAATTTTGCCAATAATTAAAACTTTAAATGTAAAAATATTATATTTCAGATGACTAGCATGGGAACTACTTAACATTAAAAGGTTTTAAATAAACGTTCAAAGATTTCTACAGCGACATTGGGCCATGCATTACACGCATTGCCTACACTAGGAATGAGAATAGACAAAAATAAATGATGCGAACTAAACCAAGTATTTACATATAGGACAAAAGTTGCTGGGTTAAGGATTGTTTGTTATACCAGGAGAGTTAAAGTTTCAGTAGAACATTGACTTCAGGAAAATACAGCAATTAACGTGCTGTAGACTGTTTCATTCACCCTTTTTTGATACTGTATTTAGTGGTTAGAAACACAGTTAAATATATATTGATTGTTATGACGTAAAGAGTTGTGTATGAAATATTCTTTTAAAGGTTATCAAGAAAAATCAACAAAATAATTATTAGGACCAATTTAAAAACAATCTGCTAGTTCAATACATATTAATTATCTCCGTTTGGAAAAGTTCGTGACTTAGACAATTAAAACATCCCACCTGTCTAAAACGAAATACATACATGTATCATTGACAAAATGTACGGTAAAATGCTTATTTAAACTCTATAATTAAAAGTTTAATTTGAAATTATTATAATTTAAATATTTAATGATTTATGGAAAGCAAATATCGTTTATCATGACTATCGTTAATATACAAAGAAATCTAGGTATTACATAACATCACACAATCGGAAATCCTTGAAAATAATTGCAAAAACACATATCATGGGAAAATCCATAAAACATTTAAATTTAAATACAAGAATAATGCAAAGAAAATTAATGTTACTTTTGATATATGTTGGAATACAACTTTGTTCGACAGCAAGTTTAACACGGGAATAAAGTTTTTACACAAGGAATGTCATATTGGATGCAGAAAAAGCAGAAATTCAGTACTTCTGCTAGAAAAGAACCTTCATAATTTCTATACGACACAGAATTGTACAAGACTTAGTGTCAAGGAGCATATGGTCAGCACTTCATCTGAAAACTTATTTGTACAGCCCATGGGGATTTCTTTTCATATGAGCTATTGTTTCTTTGCAATAAAAAAACTTTACATTGTAAATCAGGAAGTTTATTAATCGTGCTGTACCGAGAAATTTTGCACTTCGAGAATATTATATGACAATAGTAGGTGAGTGCAGTATTATATCATCAGAAGATACCAATGGCAACCCGTTGCACCATATGCACATTTCAACAAATCATGTCTTATCATTGTTCAACACCAAATGTTTGGAAATCCAAGAAAATGAAATTTTGACGAGGAAAAAGGCAAAATCGGCCGCGAAATACATTTAAAAACAAAAGAATTAATTCAGTGAAAGGGACAGAGTTCTGTTAATAGCAGAATTGAAAAACGATAAAATTACAATATTTCATTATCGATGACGTAACATGCAGCAACACTTTAATGGAACAGTTTCGGTATTCAGAGCAAACTAACTTTACTTACATCACGAAGGACTTACTACAATGTATATTATGAAGAAATAAGCAAAAAATTTTAAAAAACGATAGAATAAGAAGAAATAGGATTTAATGCTATCGAAAAATATAATAGAACCATTCTTGTGACGAAATAGAAATTATTGTGACTTTAGAACTAATTACAGCGAGTTTTTTTCGGTGAAGGAAATCAGAGAGTCCGGAGAAAACTGCCGTCTTTCAGCATGCAATTCATTATGTACCTTCATATCAGTAATGCTAACACCATCATGCCGTTCTTAGAAATCTGATCAGTAATACTAATATGACTATAGACTGTGAAAATACTGCGAATTTAGGAAAATTTTACATACAACCATACAATCAAGGTGAAAATATATTAATGGTATTTAGCATTTCAAATAAAACTAAAGTATTTTGCATATAACCAAGCTGAAAAATTAACGGTATTAGGATATATTTCAATTTCTCCCCACAAAATGCTTGAACTTTATTTTAAAACCATGGTGTAAAGATAATGCATAGTACGAAAATGTAAATTTTAAAAATATCCAGGGCGGCAAGACAATGAATGTTTTACGTAACGACTTATAAATCTGCGTACGATTTACGACTGCTTTACTTTTACTTATCAGCAATGACAACTGTTAATACTCATATAATACCAAAATAAGAGGCTGAAAATAGACTGTGACGTTAAAAGTGAAGTAACAAATGTTCTTTTCACATTTATTTTCGGAAATCAACAAAATTAGTAGAATGGTTCATGACTGAAAAAACAAAAGTCTTAAAGTATAATTTAAACACATATCATGGAAAAATGCATAGCAGCATGTTTACCTAAAATGATTTGCAAAGATAGAAGTTTGAATTAGAAGACATAACACTTTAAATGTTTAACGATCTATATGAATTAAGATTTTTGTAATAGAAATATAGTTTAATACACAGAGAAATATTATGTTGCAAAAAATTGATTGCATCAATCAGAATCCCTGAAGTTAATTACAAAATACGTGGATCAGGAAAATGCATAGCCGGGTATGTATTGAAACAAATATCTTAATTTAAAACTGAAGACTGAGAGTTCAGAACCTTAAATATGTAAAGATTTATGTGACTATAATTTATGGAATAGAAAATACGGTTTTACCACGTATAGAAGTTTAAAAAAAAAATTTTAAAAAGGAAAGAAAGAAAAAACGACAAAATGTCTTGATCATATAACCCAGAAAAAGGTATAACAAGTGTGGTAATTATAAATGTAATAAAAACATTTAGATTTTTCTTAGGAATCAAGAATTATAGTTTCTTTGAACTCACTGCCACAATAAGGTTTTAAAATATCATTGATGCCAAAATACTTAAACTGAACTAACAAGGTAAAAAGTAATAAAGTTTTCCCCTTTCGAATTGAAATTGCAAATATTAACATTATTGATATTCCAGATTCAGGTCTGCAGTTTGATCGACAGCTGCAGTTCTAACTGATTAAAAATGCAATGAGTAAAATATTTATCACAATAAACAAATTAGGAATAATATTCATCTTATAGCCAATATGAAACATTTAATTGTAAAACAATATAGCAGGCATTCATATTATAATGCCTTTTTAGCTGAAATTTTGCGGATTTGGTGAGTAGTTATTTTTCTTATAATTTAAGACAAACACGCGCTGTTTTAGTAGTGCGTTCAAATAAAATGTGGACATACATATCATTTTAGGTCAGGGTTTATAGCTGAAACTTTGGATTCGATTCGTGGCTGTTCAATTACTGATGGCAATATCACCCGTCCTTAACCCTCACTAACTGCTTTGTTTGGGAGTTTTAGTTCATTTTGCTTTATTTTCCTATGTGTGATATTGTCTTTTAATATCCTGGCTGTGAATGTTTGATTACTCATTGGTATTCGACTGTCGCCATACAAATTATATATATATTTCTAATATTTATTATCGAGTGATTAAGACTGAAAAGAAAATAAAAAGCCAGTCACTGTTAGTTTGGTAAAATTACCGTTTCAGCTGTACAATATTGAAATTATTAAATGATATAAAATAAAACTGACCATGTCTGGGAAAGGAAACAGTACTTTGTTGAAAATATTGATTTAATTTTTTCCTCAGTATTTTGTATATAGTTAAATGTACTATTCTTACAGATGTATAAAGTTTTTCTGTAAGAGGATACTTTTAATATAACGAGTATTAGATTGGTTGATCGATTGAATGATGATTTTTCAATTTCAACGTAGCACTGTGGCAGGCTAAAATGTGTAGAAAAAAATGATAACTTTAAGAAATTTCAATTTACATACGAAGCACATGAAATAAACAGTTTAAAACATAGACCCAACAAGATCATTTAACAGAATTACTTGCTTTGAAAAAGGTATTGTGAACACAAGAAATAAAAACTGGAAAAAGTAAGTTTGTCCTTGCCGTCGATGTGCCAAATATCTAAGTACACTGCCTGATTTTATGAAACTCGAATAATCCAGAGCCCTCTGTATCCGCTACGCTTCTCGGGGACTTGAACGATTGGATGCTTGAACGATATATATATCTTTATTACCAAAGTCATATGAACTATAGGTACAATACTACAAGCATTACATACATATAGCAGAAGGTCATGTTACATAATTCAATCATAACAAATCATTTCTCAATTTCAATGCTCTAAATATAAATTTTTCGAGACTGCACAGCTCCTTAACATTATTAGAGCTCATTAATTGTATGTATTTAAACATGGAAGGATTTCTCCAGTAGTAAGATTTTATAACACATTTTCTAAATCATTTGAAAAACAGGGCATTTGAGATATGTTAAAACCTGAAAATAATGTCCATAATGATCTAGAAAATAATGATACTACAATAAATATGAGACAAGCAATATCATGTTTCAGCTTGGTAATCTAGCATCTATCGTACTATTATCAACTACAGAGAAGAAAATCCAACCTGTAAACTAAACATTACGACGTATACATTTGTAAAAGCGACATTATTTAAAGTTGATAACGAATATAAGTACTTTCACAGTATGATGTTTTAATTGTTTTATTGTTGGTTCTCGTAGAATAGAAAATGATCTATTCGCATAATTAATGATTTCATTTAAGCATAAATATAGGTTAATGTAATTATACCTCCCCTCGGATTAGAACTATCAAAAATGTATCCATGGATGATTATAATTATTGTTCCAGCATCACAGAAATGGACTTAAGTGAAAACTTAACCATAGTCATTGACGCATGAAATGCAGTTCAGGGGTCTAATTCTTGCTGCATGGTTTAGATGATGTATCCACAAATAAAAAAAGAACAAAATAGTGTACGAAATAATTGACCTGGCCGGTTGCACTTTGACAGGTTAGGCTATGTTAGGACAGTCCACCGGTGTAAAGGTATATACAGGATTGATATAATCAGCGTGTCTACTTAACTACTTAAATACCCAAGCGCTCGTAGTAAAACATGAATGACCCCAAATGCTGATAGTAAATGTGTATTGAATCACATATCACGTATCGTTGTACTTTTAAAAAGTTAACATCCTTTAAAACCTCGTATTGCATATAGTACAAAAATCGTTTTCATTACTGCACTATAAGTTTTACAAATACCAAATTAGATGAGATTTAACCAAAGAAGAAAAACGAATTTGTAAAACTTTGAGCATAAATGCAGTTGTTTTTTTTTTTTTTTGAGCAAAGGCAATAAGACATTTTAAATAGTCGGGTGCTCCAGCTGCAACTCAAAAA
>JAOXYI010479291.1:0-15795 GCA_028566495.1 Lithophaga antillarum
ATATAAATGTAACTTTCATGTCTGTTAAACATTACTGCTGTAAATGTACTTTACGTATTTTTTTTTTATTCCTTGCATTCTTATGTAGTATTTTATTACCAAATTCTGCATTGACTTCACACATTTAATCTTTATCAGTGTATGGAAACTTGTTTAAACAAATACATGTATAGCAACAGTATAAATATTATGTATTTAAAGTACAAGACATAACTTTTTTTTAGTATTTAACATAAAAACATTCCATCCCATCAAAAATTGATGTTTGTTTCACGGTAACAATGTGGGGATGCTATCTGTTCTAGCATTTCCGTAATTGAAACTGTAACTAAAACAACACTGCATTTTTATCATAGCAACAGAAGACATCCATTCACAGAAGCTAGGTACTGGTATATTTAAATAACAATCATTTAAAAACTATTCAGAGCTAACAATGGGAACTTAACACAGGGACATGGAAACAAATTAGGGTAAACATATTAGTTCCAAGTAGGCATGGTAGTCAAGAAAAACAAAAACAAAGAAAAATAAATGTATGAAATTGATACTTTAACACATAGCTTCATGATAGTAAATATATTATGTGAGTTTCTCATCAGTTATATTTGTGAGAAGAATGGCTTTTTCATTAATTTAGTCAGAATAATAAAATCTTCATTGTTAAATATTCTGGTATGGAAAAAAAGTTAAAAATCATCTATTTTTTCTTACTTATAAAGAATTATATCCTTTTTGTACTATCTTCTGGAGACTTTAATATATGTTGTTAGGACTCTCGTTGGGTACTCTATTTTTGTATTTAGCTCACCTGATCCGAAGGGTTTTGTGAGCTATTCCTGTCACTTGGCGTCCGTCGTTGTCCATCGTCGTTAGAATTTCATATTCAGAACCACTGTGCCAAATGGCATTAAACATTGCAGAAATGTTGTTTGGACTACATAACGTTTCATAATTGGTATTAAACGTAGCTTTTGCATGGAGGTTCAAAAAGTCTCCAAGTCCAAAACCTTTAACATACAAAGTTTGAGACAGGATGGAATGTGAAAAACATTAAAAACTGTTCGTACGCACCAGCAATAAAAACGCAACAATAGCTATTAACAGAAACGTAGCAATATTTGGCAAGAAACACTGTTCTAGTTTATGCAAACGAAAACTCAGGCTTCAAGCCACGAAAGTTCAAATTTAAGCAAGCTTTAGTACTAGTAATATTTTCAACTTCTAATAATGGTCCAGTTTATGACCAGGTGAGCGATACAGGCTCAGGTGAGCCTTTAGTTCTGCTATTAGTATTATCCCCTTGCGATGTGCTATCCTATTTTGTTTGCTAATATACCCTCTCTGCATACATTTTATTATTTCTATTCATGCATCGTCCACATTAAACCTCGAATTATAAAAAAAAAATGTTTGAGACTAAAAGGTCATCCTATATATAATGTACAATGGTGATCACTCTCACATGAAAATTTTGAAAACCTATGCTAAATAATAAACAATGCTATACGATGCTGTTACAATGCTACAATCAATTGAAAAACTACCTGATTTGTAGGTAAAAGTCAGTTCATGTTATTAGATTCATTGGACAGTTTTTGTTTAAATTTTGGATTAAATCTTTTGAAACATCTTGTGTTAGTATGTATTACCATACATGTAACTATTACGAAAAATTAATTGCTGATATTATATTAATTTTACTCCTTTCTTCATAACAACCAAGTGAAGTATATACACACACACTATGTAATTAAAGTAGAAGGTTTTCTTTAATAACATTTCATCTGCTCCAATAATCCAGTAAATTTAAGATGCATCGGTAGTTAATCCTACCAATGTTACTTTTTGTACCATATAGCAACAAAATAATATATATTTATACAAGCAATGTACTGATGCATTTAGATATCATGTGACCACTAAGAACAAGTTAAACTATGTATAAAATAATTACAACAGGATAACCAATTCATGAAATTATATCGGCACACAGGCGAAAAAGCACACACACACACACACACACACACACACACACACACACACAAAATACAAGAACAAAGACGTGCCTGTACATGCATTCGTAGTTCAGTTATTCGTGGGATATTTGCGTTGGTATTCTTATCATGTTCTGATTGGGATTTTAATATTTTTTTTAGTTATATATTCTTGCTTTTTGGTTTTATAGAAAAACCATGTTAGTCTTTTCTTGTCTTGTTCTTTAAATAGGACAGGAATATACTTAATAATACATATAAAAGTATTATTAATTCAGGTATTTGTGGGTTATTGCCTTGGTGTTATCTTGTCCACACTGTGATTTTCACATTTTATATTATTTGATTTTTTTTTTATTTTATTTTGGTTTTATATGACATATATGCTGTTTTTTTGTGTTATCTTTTTAGTTCTTGCTGTTGTTTCAGGTTTTAAAAAACATAAAGCGAGAGAACACTGCTAATCCGTTCTTATTGTTTTTTTTTTCTAAATCGCACATCATATGTTTTGGAGAAGATATCTGCAGAATAAAGTCACTATTATTGTAGCGTACCTTAAAAGTATATTATGTTTCGACTTTAATTATAATTAGTGTATCCAGGATCGACTCTACGACTTCTTGCTCCTGTTTTAGGTTTTAGGTTTTAAAACACATACAGCGAGAGAAAGAGACCCTGATAATCCACTCTTGTCGTTTTCTCTAAATCGCACACCATATGATTTGGAGAAATTATCTGAAGCACAAAGTCACAATTTTTATTAAGCGTACCAGGAAAAAAGACTATGTTTTGACCTTAATGTAATTAGTGTATCCAGGATCGACTCTACGACTTCAGGATGGCCAAGTTATTTGTTTCGACTGGATGGGGTATTGTTGAGGTTTATTGTCACCTTCAGCAATTCTTCAGTTATATCATGACTACCAGACGTGCTGGGGGAGAAAGCTCTGACAGCTATTTAGTTAACCAGTAAAACCTATCTTGGGCAGGTGTCTGAAACCATACTACATGAAGTGGGTAGAGCCGGGCTCGAACCCGCAACCTTGCTGTTAGGCTAGTGAACACGAGTCAACGATTTTAACTACTCTTCCACCCATCCCCCTGTTTTCATTTGGTAACGAGCCACCAACTCAGTGAATAAACTTTTATAGTCTGCATCGCCTTCTAAAGGTTTTATTCATGTTTTATGTTTGATAATTACCTAGACAAAACAGTTACATTTTGTATGTAAACAAGAAATATTTTCTTATATTTATTAAATTGTAACCCCTAGAAATGTGTCATCTACCACACGTCGAAATGGATGTTCATTGCTATGCATTGAATCTGCAAAAACTGGAGACATTATAAACACTGTGTACTTAAAGCTGAAAAAGAACTGCAATGGACATATGATCATATTTGAAATAAAGTATCCCACGAGATTAAAATATGAATTTATTTTTGCACCATAAAAATATAGACACATCACTTTTTCAGGAGATTTAAGATGTTCATATATCTATGGTTGTTCTAATCGTATAGAAGCAAAACATGTCAATTCATTGTAGCTACATATTATTGCATTTAAATAGCAATTTGTGATAACCATATCAATAAAGTGGACGGAAAAAACAATCAAACTAATTATGATAATTAAAAGTTTGTAACTTATCTAATATTCAATTACTGGCTTCTCCCGAGAGAACTTATTTCCTTTAGTGTTGTCTGGTGAGGTAAAGTTTTCGCAGAATTTTTACCCTTAAATTACCAAGAAAAATGAACTTTGATAACTAAAAAAATTCTAGTATTAAACGGGATGCTCATGCGTATGATTTTTTTGTCTGTTTGTTGGCTGAAGTTTCCAGAAAAAGCCTACTAAACAATGTTGATGCAGAAGTATTCAACCCACCAAATTTGTAATTTCATATGGGTATCTATTATTGATACGAAAAAGAAAACAAAACGATGTTCATTAACATAACATGATAGAAACGTCTTCAATTTACCTAAATATTGGGGCAGATGACGTATGTCGTACTGGTATAGTGAAAAAGTATGTGCAAATTTAACCGGACAGGATTTTTTTAATGCAAAAAGCGATCGTATAGCCATTGCAGTTTATTATTCTAAATGCATAATTTATGTGTTTCTACTGTGTCTGTAATTTTAGTGTATAAAACAAATATAAGTACATAGCTATAAACTGCAGTATTGAAGATTCAGTTATACGTATTGAAAATAAAAATTATCGTGTATAAACGAATATTTGTTTCCATATTTTTGTAATACTCTTGACGAAAATCAAGTGAAAATTTATTTCTTGTAACTCTTTTTTGGTTTTTGTAAGTTGCTATGACAATGAACGCTTCGTTTCAGCCACCATTCTAAAACAATATTAAAGTGGCATGAATTTGTAGTATAAAAAGTAAAGGTATATTCAAAAAGGGGACACCAGAAAGCTTTTTGTCATTTCTTGCTATGGTTGCTAAGCTGTAGAATAAAAATTGAATCAGAAAATGGGAAGAATAATGTCAAAATGCAGTGTGTATATAAGAGTAAAGCTACATGTAAAATATCACGTGAAAATGAACAAAACTTCAGATAAAAATCTACCAAGTCTGGTTCTGTTACTTTAATTATAATGTAATACACTGCAGTTACACTTAACTAGCTGAAATTTGGTATTATAAATAGGACTGTTAATTTCCGAGTAATTTGCCGAGGTATGTCAAACATACAGTATTTTGTTTTGAAACCAACAAGCCTACAGTAAAATACAATAAAAATATTTTAAATTTTCAACAAACCTAGAAGTTATCTTGCTAAGAAATTCTTACACGAACTTGCATTCATTTTGTACCACATGGAAATATGTGACAATCTAAAATACATATTATTCGTATGCATTGTTATGGCAAAACATAAGAGACTGCATCGATGTTATAGTGTCCTGATTCTGGTTTTTTATTGTCGTTATAAAGAAGATACAATGTAACAGGAAGGGCCAATTATGACGTAACATACTGTGCCATTACTTCCGTCAGTAAGAAAACAGAAAAGACATGACGGAAGCACCATGAAGATGACTTAGTATAGGCAATATATACTCGAGGAGGTAAACAAATTTTATTAGTATTTCCCTCCCAGAACTCCCAAATTTCACGTATTTGTACTCGATTCTTATGTGAAAAGTTTTTGTCCTCCAAAAATCTGTTTCCTAAGTAACGCATGTGGACTGATCTTTTTATTCTACTTCTCGTACATTTGTATTATCTTTCCCTTTTTCTAACTTAGTTCATTACTATGGCAAGAAAATGAAAACAAAACAAAACACAAATAAAAAAATGCGTCTTGATTTTCGTTTACAAATATAGCATTACTTTCTTTATACTTTAAAAGCTACCCGATCATGTTACATTAATATTGAATTAGTGTCTGAAGGGAAAAGGTCAATGTTACTTCAACTTATCCATAAAAATAGATTTTGTTTATATTTTGACTATAATAATAGTATCAAGGATCGCCTCAACGACTTTCATCAAAATAAATTTGTATCCTTTAGTCTTCTATTTTCATTGGGTGAGTAGTATCCAATACAATGAACAAATATAAAGATCTGGATAATACTTATAAAGGTTTTCAAGGTGTCATATTAAAGACCGAATAGTTTGTTATTACAATTACATTTAGTAAACATGTACAGAAAAGTATTTGATTTTCATTAAGATAATTATCAAAGATATGAATAGACCCAACACTCATTTGTACAAGATACTTTTCATATTCAGTCAGTATAGCGTAGTTTATTTTTTTTAAAGCCATGTGTGCTAATGCCATCACGTGGTGTTGGTCTTCGTCCTTCGTACGTCGTTACCTTTTCACATTTCAATCAACACTCCTCTCAAACCACTGGGCCAATTTGAAGCAAACTTTGCAAGGAAGGTCCTTGAGAGGTGTATCCGGTAGTATCGACCTCCTTCCAAGATGGCCTCTGTGGCCTCTGATTGGTCGAAAATGGGTAAAGTTTCAAAACTCTTCTTCAGAACCACTGATCCAGATGAAACCAAACGTGGTACATATAGTCCTTGCGTTGGGGGGTCTCCTCTTTCAAAATTATATCCAACAAGTCGGTAGGGCATCCAAGATAACCACTATGACCGTTTATGGAAATAAGCCGTAATTTAGCAATAAATTCGTTCAAAACCTTCTTCAGAACCACAGAGCCAATTTTACATATAGTCCATAGATGGTGCTCTTTCACATTTGTGTCCAACAAGTCGACCGTCATTCAAGATGGCCGGCACCGCGGGACATAGTTTAACATTGGACCCTATGGAAAACGACATAAAGATCTTCTGGTTAGAAACAACTGAGACAATTATACCAGAACTGTTCATGAATGATCACTGGGTGGTCCTTTACCAAGAGTGTCTTTTTCAGGCTGATCAGAATTCCAAGATTGCATTCCACCGAAGCACGTATTTTAACATTGGATCCTAAGGAAAATATGCTTACAGATCTTCTTCTTTGAAACAACGGAGACAATTAAATCAAAATAGTTCATGATTGATCATTGGATGGTAAGTCGGCGTTTTTCATGTCGATTGGAATTCCAAGATGGCCACCACTGACGAACGTAGTTTAACATTGGACCCTATGGGAAATAATGCTTCTTAGGAAAAGCTGAGCCAATTAAACTGAAACTCTTCATGAATGATCACTGCATGGTCCTTTACCAAGTTAGTGTTTTTTTTCTACCGATCGGAATTCTAAGGCGGCCGCCACCTAGGAAAGTGGTTTAAAATTGGACCCTATGGGGATTGTGCTTAAAGATCTTCTTGGAAACAGCCGAGGCAATTGAACCGAAACTGCTTGCGATTGATCACTGGATGTCTTTGACCATGTTTTCATGCCAATCGGAATTCGAAAATGGCCACCCCGAAAATAGTTTCACTTTGGACCCTAATAAAATATGAAATTATGCTTAAAGATCTTCTTGGAAAAAGCTGAGACAGTTAAACCAAAACTGTTCACAATTGATCGTTGGATTGTTTTTCAACAAACTGGTATTTCTCATACCAATTAGAATTCCAAGATGGCCGCCACTAACGAACATAATTTAACACTGGACTCTATAAGAAATTATACCTAAAAATTTTCTTGCAAATAGCTGAGACAATTAAACCGAACTGTTATTGATTGATCATTGGATAATTCTTTACCAGATGTTTGTTTGTAAGGGCGATTGGATTTCCAAAATGACTGCTACTGATGAACATAGTTTAACATTGGACCCTGTGGGAAATTATGCTTAAAGGTTCTCCTGAAAACAGCTGAGGTAATTAAAGGAAACTGTTCATGATTGATCATTGGATAGTCTTTCACCAAGGTTGTGTCTGATTGAAATTCCAAGAAAGCTGACACAGACAAACTTAGTTTAACATTGGACCCTACCGGAAATGTGCTTAAAGATCTTCTTCTCGCAAACAGCGGAGACAGTTAACTGAAATTGTTCATGATTAATCATTGGAATGTATTTCACCAAGTCTGAGTTGTTTTTGCCGATTGTATTCACTGACAAATATAGCTTAACATCGGATACTGTGGGAAATTATGCTTTTAAGATTTTCTTGAAAACAGCTGAGACAAGTAAATGGAAACTATTTATGATTGATCATTGGATGGTCTTTTACCAAGTTTATGCTTTTAATGTCGATTTGAATTACAAATGCCCCATCATCAAGGTGCATAGTTTAACATTGGACCTTATGGGAAATGCACTGAAAGATCCTCTCTGAAACAAATGAGACCATCAAACCAAAACTGTTAATGAATAATTGTTGGGTACATGGTCTTCAGTTTATAATCAGGTGAGCCACTAGTTCAGCTGTATCGTTACTACCAGATTTTCTGGGGGTTGTAACAACTGTGCTATTTTAGTTGTTATGAGTCATCAACCTTAACACTCGGCCTCCCAGGTGTCCAACGTTTCAGTAAATCGAAGATGTATCATTCGTGTTTATATTTTAATGGATGTTTTTTTTTTTGCTTTTCTTTCCGTAGCAACAAAAGATACCCATTATAATGATACATTATACAAGTCATCCGCTCCAATATTTCAGCAAATTGAAGGTGTATCTTTCATGTTTATTTAAATGGAAAATTTTTTTTCATAGCAATAAAAGTAACCCATAATGATGGTGTATGTAGATAACGATCAGGGAGACCATATCAATACTCAAACAAAATTAAAACAAGCATAAAATGCAAATTTAAAAATAAGTACCTTTGAAATATTGATAAATATAGTTTATGACGCAATTCGTTAGTATTAATAGTGTTAACTCTAAAATATCAAGAAAAACAAGCAGTAATTAATATTTTGGTATACAAGCGGATAAAAATTGTTTCAAATTCTTTTTTTATTATTTGGCTGTTCCAGAAAGGAAATTGACAAAAGTCAATGTTGACGAAGCAATAAAACATAATCTAACATTAATAATGGTAAATTAGTTATATTATAAGTATAATACATTTGCATAAGTGGCAAACTGTATCATCATTTTCTGAGATGTGGAGAGGGCTTGTCTAAGAGATTAAACAATATTAGAAACAAAGATTTGTATCTGGTATTCTTGTTGTGTATGAAGTTATACATAGCATTTACATAAATTATTGCAGAACTGTTGATACCTAAACCGTAATTTTGATTTCATCCTGTGTAATTTTCTATGATATGTGGAACATACAGCCGCGACAAGTCTAAAACAAATGTGGAAAATAATTTTTTCCCATAAAGCTGAAATAGTCTTTTACCAGTCTCATTCTAAACGTACTTTTTGATTGAAACTTTTATATAAACAAGTTATAAACGTATAAAGTACGTTGCCTTAATTTAGTTACAAGATTTTTTCCTAGGATTATTTGGGAAAACGTTCTTTTCAAAAAAATTAATGAGTAATTTATTTTTAATTGAAATTGTCTTTTTGGAATAAAGCTGTAAAAGACAACTAAAATATGCCAGCTATTATTCTATTATCTGTGCCGGCATTTTTGAATGGAGGCCATTTCATTTCAAAATAAATTTGGAACACATTTGTCCTACATATCTGTATTAAAAGTTTCGTCTATATTTGAAATATTTGCAGTATTATGAAAACTGCACAAACTTCAAAAGCATACATATGTTAAAGCTGTAAACTGCAGTTTCATTCTGCAATAGAATTTTCAAATTTCGACGAAAGATAAATTGACATGATTTCTAAATCGAAACAGAGACATATATAAAATTTGTTTTTTTTTATGTCTCTGGTTAAATGAAGTTTTTACAAAGAATAATAGAGAAAATTCAAGTTTGAGAACTAAATTGTGGCCACATACTGTATGTACGCTGTTCCAATATTCTTGGGTGGGATTCTGCTTTGGACTTTTCTTACCATGTCTTGACTGGGTGACTTAACTTCATTTTCGTTTCTTTCTTTCTTTTAATTAACCCTTTAGCAGTTTCTCTTGCCTGAAAAATTTTCACTCTCAAGAAATGTTTTGTCATTTTTGTGCATTAAATATAATGCGAAACTTTCTATTATGTTATGCCCTAAAAAAATGGACCAAGTGATGAAAAACAACAAGCTGAGATCTCTTCCTGAATAATGTTTTTATATCATTTATGTCTAAAATATCATATAACACATTAAATATTGAATCAGAGAAGTGTTTTTGTAACTTACCCACAAAAATAGATTATGTTTTTATTTTACTATAATATTAGTATCGTGAATCGCCTCAACGACTTTCACAAGTTAGGATGGCCCAGTTGTAATTTGTTTTCATTGGGCAAAGATCAACCAATGCAATGAACAAAAAAATCTGAATTACTTTCTAAAGATGTCTTTTGGAACTCCTGTTTCTGTCAATTATATAATATTACAAATACATACCATAAACATTTTAGGATTACGATTTATGACATTCATGCAGTTTCAACTAAACAATTACGCTGTCATGCTAATAACGAAAATTGTAATCTACAATATTGTCCATCTTCTATCAGTAGAATGTGCATTTGATACTATATTTTTTTAGCATATAATTCAACTTTCTGAGGCCTGAACAAACTAAAAAAGTTGTATTTTTGTACATATTACTGGGTAACTAATTTGTAAGGTTATGGAAATATTGCATGACTTCATAGCAAAACATAATAATTATAACCTCCAATAGGGAACATGTAGTGTACATGTAGCACCGTTCTATACTAAAATCTGAACATTGTTCATAGTTTCCTAGACACACGGTATATCAAATCAATCTATACAGGAAATTCTCATGATGACCATCTTCATTATGATAAACTATAGTGTATACAGGAAGTTTCAGATAGTTGTCCGCTGGATTAATATACAATATTATTGCAGTGTCTTAAAATATAAAGTTTATGTGTATGAGGCTTAGAAACTGGGGGAAGGCGAGCTTTTCCCCAATTTTGGGCCGAATATACATAAACTTTATATTTTAAGACACTGCAGTAACATTATGTTTATCCTGCAGCAAAGCACATGTATTACAAATTAATTCAAATATTGTTTTCTATTAGAAAGAAATACAATTATCCCTTTGGTTTTTTTTTTAGCTCACTTGGTTCGAAGGACCATGTGAGCTATTAGCATCCATCGTCGTCCGTCGGCGTTAGCTTTTCACATTTCAATCTTCTCTTGAACCACTGGACGAATTGGAACTGGAATGTTCCTTGGATGATCCTCTACAAAGGATGTGTTTTTCGTTCCGACCTGAAATTCTACATTCAACATGGCTGCCAGAGCCAATAATGTGGTCTCTTGGACTGAAATTTCAAAGATATTGTCAGAATCGACATGGCAGATGGAATTATAACTTTGTAAGAATGTTCCTTGGATGTCGTCTATCAACAGTAAGTATTTTTTGTTCCGATCGAAAACCCAAGATGGTTACTACCACAGGACATGAAGTATCGTAGGACCTTATGGGGAAATTTTCAAGATCTTCTAAATTTAAGAGACAATTAAACTGAAGTTGTTTCTTGAATGAAAATTGCATGGTCCTCTAGCAAGTTTGTAATTTTCGTGCCACTCGGAAATCCAAGATTGTTGTCAACTTCGGACATAGTTTAACATAGGACCCTATGGCTAAAACATTCAAACACCTTCTTAGAAATAACAAGGACAATCAAAATCAAAATTGTTCATGAATGTTTCCTGGATAGTCTCTACCAAGTTTGCAATATTTGTGCAAATCCGACATCCACGATGGGCGCCACCACGGACTGTAGTTTAACATACAACCCTATGGGAAAATTCAAAGATTTGTTCCTGAGAGACAAGAGAGACAATTAAACCAAAACCGTTCATGAATGTTCCTTGGGTGGTCCTCTACCAATGTATAATTTTAATGCTGATTGGAAATCTAAGATGGCCACCAGTGCGGGTCATAGTTTAACATAAGACTCTATGCGAAAAATAACTCAAAGACTTTCTCTGAATCAAGAAAGACAACAAAACCAAAACTGCTCTTGAATGATCATTGGATGGTCGTTTACAAAATATATTTTTGTACCGTTTTGAAATCAAAGATTGCCACTTCCTCAGAATAAAAAAATATCATAGATACTATTGCAAATACAGTTAAAGATTTTCTTGCTCAAATACTACTGTGATAATGAAACCGTTCTATGGCAGAATTGTTCCTTGGATAGTAAAAATATTTTTGACTTGAACGTTTTGTTTGTTTCTAGGAATTATTATTATTTACTCGAAGTGTAATATATGCACTGAATATATGCCAGTCTCCGTTCTGTATGTATATGGACGGTTTTCGTCTATTCAACAATTTGTTCTTAAATTTGTGTACGATTTTCCTTGTGTTCAAAACAGTACACATTTATTGATTGTTTAATAATTTATACTGCTATGAATAGTATGAAAGATATCATTATCAGCTTAGTAAATAAACATGGCAAATACTGTTTAAAACCTATAGGTCACAAAGGGCATCACAAAAAGAAACGCCCGAACGATTTAGGTAATTTCGTGACGAAGTGATCGTTTGACAGTCTAATGTAACTTCCAATTCATAAGATCTTTGCCAAGGTCATAACCCCTATGTACCCGACAATATTTACAAGGCTTTTGTACAAAATTGTAGTTCAGTTGAACGATTAAAATGTTTAAAGTTCTTGATTTACGACGAAATACGTCAGAACAAAACTATCTGCTGGAAATGAAATAATTTGTAACTGGAGAGAAGGGTAACTACTTGTATTTTTCCACTGTAGCCTCTGTAATCGGACACATATTTATTTACTCGGAAAACTAAGAAATGTGACCCATATTTATGTAAATATTGTTGTATCATATCACAAAATGTTATTTATTTCTTACTATAAAAATCAATTTTCATGACCCAACTTCATATGTTTAGCTCAAAATGTATAGCCAAGTTTGTGTGATTCAGCCTAAAAAGCAAACCAACATTTTTAGTCCGTCTGTATACACATTTAAACAGGAGTTACACAATCCACTCACTGCCGGAACGTGTAACAGCAGAGCTTTATAACTCTCAAAACATTGAAACGTCATCTCGGAGAATCGACCCATTGGTTCGTAACCAGTTGTTTTACCGTCTGACCTAAGAATCCGAGGCCCATTGGTTTGTAAACCGCTGTCTTTCCGACTGAGCTAAGATCGAACCCAACACCTATTGGTTCCTAATCTCCTCTGTCTGAACGACAGAGCTATGAATCAAATCCGAGACTCGTTGGTTTATAACCCTCTGTCTTACCGACTGAGCTAAGAATCGAACCCAAAACCCATTGTTTGTAACCCACTGTCTTAACAATTGGACTGAGAATCGAACCAGAAACCCATTGGTTCTTGACCCTCTGTCTTACCGACTGAGCTAAGAATCGAAAGAGAGACCCATTCTTTCGTAATCCACTGTCTTACCGATTGAGCTAAGAATCGAACCCAGGATCCATTGAGTCTTCACTCTCAGTCTTACCAAATTGGCTAAGAATCAAACCCATGACCCATTTGTTCGTAACCTTCTGTCTTAGCGAACTGAGCTGAGAATCGAAACCGAGACCCATTCTTTCGTTATCCACTATCTTACCGTCTGAGCTAAGAATCGAATCCAAGAGTATTCGTTCTTTAGGGAGTTCGTATTGTTCAGCTTTATGTTTAATGTCTTGAAATGCTTACCCTATCGGTACACCTGGTCTCACTCCATTCTGGAGTTCATGCAATCCCAGCTATTTGTATAGTTGTATTTGTCATCTTCTTTGGACTCATGAGCTCGAACAGGTTTTGGTATACTACTTTTTCATATTTAAGCTACAATTGTGATGTCCGACTGATGTAATTTCGTGTAAAAACGATGTTCGGTTCGAAAATTTGTAGTTAAATCCCATTTGTTTGTAGGGAGTTGTTATGTTATGTTAAATGTGTCCTTTTAAGTAGGGTGATGTCCAACATCATTTTCGCGTAAAAACGATGTTTGTATCGTCTTGGAATACGAAGGGTGCCATATGTGGGGGCTGGACATGCTTACCCTTCCGGAATACCTAATGTCACTCCCGGTTTTTATGGGAGTTCGTATTGTCTTACTTTATTTTTCAGTGTTATGTCTGTTTTTTTCCTTCCACGTCTGTATCTAATCCTTTATTGGTAACGATCTTGTCTGGTTCTCGGGGTGTATGAGATTTCGGATGTACGCTTCTGTAATTTTCTCATTCTTTTTGTCATCTTACTGGCCGAGCTATGAATCGAACCCTAGACCTACTGGTTCGTAACCCACTGACCTACAGATTAAGATAAGAATCGAACCCTAGACCTATTGGTTCGTGACCTGCTGTCTTACCGACTGGATCAAGAATCAAACCCAAGAACCATTGGTTCGTGGCTTTCTGTCATAATGACTCAGCTACAAATCGAACTTGAGACCCATTGATCCGTATCCCTCTACCTTACCAGCTCATCTAAGAATCCCATATCTATTGTTTTGTGACTTGCTGTCATACCGATTGAGCCACGAGTCTAACCCTATATAGATTGTTTGTGACCAGCTGTCTTACCAATTGACTTAAAACCCGAGTCCTATTGGTTCGTAGCCTTATGTCATACTGATTCAGCTAAACGTCGAACTTAAGACCTATTGATTCATATTCCTATGTCTTGCCGGCTGAGCTAAAGATCACTGGAACTAACACGGTGGATTAGACGAAATGGATCCACTACAGTTCATTTAATCTTTGAATAGTGACAAGTACATTCATGTAGCTGGTGGAAATACCAAAAACTGTCTTTTTGGCAACGTAAAAACCCCATTCAATCAATCGATCTGTCATGTTACTTTTTTTCTTTCTGTATAATTTTTTACCAAATCTTAATTTTAATGGCTAAATGAATATTTTGTGCCGATAAATGATACAGATTAACGATAACCTGTTGAGGCCAGTTGTCTAACCTCTTACATATATGGATAAATTCTGTTGAGGTAATATAAAAAAAAATTTTTGTTGTTAACATGATATTCACTCATTTTTTTTCTGATGATAGTTTGTTGATATTTGTGCCTCACTGCGATATTAATTTCTAAAAAGTAGGAAATTCGTTGGTTTGTTGCTTTTCAATTCTGTTTATGAATTATTTTCAGTGACTTTTCACAAATGTACAAACCAAAAATTGAAATCAGACTAATGAATTATTTTCAGTCACTTTTCAAAAGTTGCTTTGAACAAATGTACAAATCAAAAATTGAAATAGACTACATTATTTCTTTCATAATCGAAACATCCGGATGGTACATATACAATGTAGTTAATATGTACAGGAAACCGGCCAATAAATGCCTCAACTCGTAATGGTCGGCCACATCTCCATGCAGTAGGGACAGTTATAACGTTGTTTAAGTCAATAACAGGCTTGTCAATTAATTATTGTACATTTAAATAAATATTAAGATAAGGAAATCTTCGTTACACACTTGCTGCGGACATTCATACTTTAATGAAGCAGACATCCTTTATAAATATATAACCGGTAAATATATATAGATGATTTACATATTTATTTCGTATCAATTATGTAGTATTTCAACCGAAAAAAGTAATTTTGCTAAATCCAAACTATCAACATTGATCAATAAGTTTAACTCAAATATGCGTATGGACGTTCAGATTGAAAAAGTCTGATAATGGTAAAGGAAAAAAAATAATAAAGCATTTTCCCATTTCTCATATGTTGTTCAGTATTTATATTTAATTATTGGTGATGGGGATTTTTTAAATATAAATTCCCATTAGACCTACTACAAGGTACGACTTCCACAATTCAATTTGATTTGAATTATTGCTACTACTGATGTACATTTTTACATGTACGAGACAAAACACCATAGAGGGATTGAGTTGTTTCGGTTCATCGTCATTTTCAGCAATCTGTCAGTTATATCGTAACTACCATACACTGGGGGTGGGGGAGGAAAGGCTGGTATTTGTCTGGAATCGTTCATAAATGAGTGGGGCGAACGAGGCTTGGACCAACGACATCGGTGTTAGACTAGTGATCATGAGTTAGAGACAGACTAGGGATCATGAGTTAGAGACCTTACCCCCTCTTTCACCCAGGCCCTGCCCCATAAAATAACAAGTCAAAACAAAACAAGTAAAGAAAGAGAGTCTTGATTATTATTCTTCATCCTGAAGTTAACGTAAGGCATAAACTTTGTTTTTGAAAATAGAATGAGAAGAATACCAAAGTTCACAAGTCACATATCCATAGGACCA